>OZ020246.1:22442454-22666397 GCA_963971285.1 Astropecten irregularis | reverse complement strand
TGCAGCAAAAATATAATGTAAAAACATAACAAAAACATTAAGAGGTAAACTTGACCCACAGAAATGGTTTGACAACAAAATTACACCACCAGTGGAGTGTGAAAGGAACATTTTTATATTCGGCACACAAAACCTATTGAGGAGGAAAAGGTGTCAGAAAACCTATATATTATAGGTTTTCTGAAAAAAGAAAACAAGCTCAACTTTTTGTGCACAAATCAATTTGGTTACGGATGACATCACAGTTTTGCTCATGAATATGAAAATTCTAATTAGCATAAAATACCTGTTGTTAACTCTGAAACAGTGAGGAAGTGAGTAAAATCACAGGCCTCATAAAACAGTTGCTTTAGGCACATGTTCAAGCCATAGTATTCATATTGCAGACACCCTGAATTATGTATATTTTATGCATTCACCACTGTCATTGTACTTGTTTTAATTGTTGGCCAAATAATAATAATGATAACGGTGAAATTTTGAGGCTGAAAGAAAACGAATTGTCGAACATTCAGGTCGATCGTTTTCTCATCTCAGGGAACGAAGGAGGGAGGGCACTCGTCTTTCAGAGAGGACGGTAACCATTCACCGACCGAGGGCTAATTTCATGTAGCTGCTAAGCACAACAAAATTGCTTAGCACAAAAAATGTCTTAAAGCCTGGAGGCTTCCATAATTTACGTAATGGCTGATGGTGATGGCTACTTGGAGCTGATGCGCGCTTGGGAGCTGGCCGCGGGGCGAGGCGAGGCATGTAATGCGGCGGTACGCGGTACGCGCAGCGGCGCAGGCTAGGCGAGTAGTCGAGTCGGCATACATGCACTGTGGTTACGTTGTGGAACAAGCCCCCCCCCCCCCCCCACCCCCCGGCGAACCAAATGATATTCCACCACCCGACGAATTAAACTGACGTATTTTCGCGAGTCGTTTGCTGCGTTCACGCGTGCGGTCTGTTGGCGAAACACTGCAACGACGCAACAACGTCTTGAACCAAGACTACCTTATTTCCGGAAATTTTGGACGAACTCGGCCGCCTTCGGGTTTGGCTGCGCGTAAACCAGTAGAGCGTTTCGTTTTTCCTTTTTCCTTTTACCGTTTTTGTTCTGGTAAAAGATTCACGGCCACATGTTTTGTTGATTGTGTTTCTGTTGCAAAGTAAGGTGAATAAATGAACGGTAAAGAGTTTGTTTTTCCTTTTTCTTCATTAACATTTGAAAAATGGTAAAAGGTAAAAGGTTCGTTTTTCATTTTACAGATTCATAAACGGCAAATGGTAAAGGGTTTGCTTTTTCTTTTTTCTTTTTACAGATTCGTAAACGGTAACTGGTAAAAGGGTTTGCTTTTTGCTTTTTCTTTTGACGTACTTATAAACGGTAACTAGTAAAGGGTTGTTTTTTGCTTTTTCTTTTTACGATTTTGAAACGGTAATAGGTTGGACGGTATGTACACGGATCGACCTATCCCACGTAGGGCTTCAATGCATCAAAAGTCCTACGATTGATAGTAAGTTACGAAGAGTTTGGTGAAATCGACTCCTCCTCAGTCAGTCAGTGCAGACAGTCTGCAGTGGCACTGGCACTGGCAGTTCATGCAGCTGTAGTGTAACGTTAGGCCTACTCAAAAGCTCAATTACTACGGCCCCCCTAACGTTAGTTAACTTTTACTGCACCTGAACATAAAATGGACAACAAAAATTATTCGTAAACTGTGGTAAAATCTAAAATGCAGTCTAAAAATGAGTAAAATGTCACCTGGATTCTGCCCAGTGTGTCGTCGCTCTCCTGCGCCGCCATTGCTGCGTCCTTAGCAATAAATTGTATGTAGAACGTAAGAATCGGCAGATTAGCAATTGCAACTTTCAAGGGGTCGCGTGTACAAGTCTAACAGAGTTGATTCTCACTCGCGGTCTAGCCCCGCCTCTAAAATCTTGCAGCCCATGGTTTCTAGAAAATTGACAGTGGTCAACTCGCCCCATCAGAAACCGCCTTCGATTAACTTGCTAAAGTTGGATAAAGGGGCGAGTTGAACCTTTATCCATTTACTCCAAACCTTGCAAAATGACGGAACGGCTGGAGAACGTGAATCCCACGATTCACAGACGACTTGTAGAGCGAGATATCACACCGGACGATGAAAACGATGATGTCATAGACAAGATTGATTCCCGGGAGGTGTTTGATATCCTTTTTGTTCAAATTAATTCCCCCCATCCTTGTCTATTTTGTTTATGAAAATGATGGCATGGTGAAACAAGTTACTGTTGTTAGCAGCATTGGGGCCTAACGTTACTCATTTAGTCATGACATTAGGTCTAACTTTATGTTGACTTGTCTATCTTCATTTCTCATGCGCGTCTTGGTCTCGAACTTTACTTTATTAAATATTTAAAGGCCTAGGCCTAATGCATATTAATTATAAGCATACGTTTACATGGTTTTAGTTGCGATGATCATAACCCTAGCCCCCCTGGCCTAGGTCTGACATGGGGACTTGGACGCTAAGGTCGATGACCTACATGTAGGGTTATCATCGCAACTTATGGTTTATAAAATCATGACTGTCATTACTGTGTCAGCTTCACTTTTCAGCTAACGGGCACCGGACAATTGCGGGACAACTCGGCTTGAGACAATTAAGTCAACCGCAAAGCCAAAGTACTCAACTCCGAGACAGCTAGACTACGTTGCAAAGACAACTCGACCATCCATGTGATGTCGACTCTGAGACAAGTCAACTCCATCTCTTCCGATGCGATGTGCGGTGTGTCAACTCACTCCGTAACCGACTCGCACCCTCCCCGCGAGGGACTTTATTACTTTTAGTTACGATAATTAAGAACCATAAGATAAGAAACATAATAGGCCTATATGATGTTTCTGTGTATGAATGATCAAATTGCAGTTACAATTCTTAATCATAGTTACGGATATGGATTCAGAAACAGCATCTATGGTTCTTATAGGCAAGTCGGTCAGGGGGCGATTGGGGGAGGGGGGGAGGGGTCAGCTAGGGGGCAACTTGGTAAGGGAGGAGTTGGGTAGACTAGAACTTAGAAGGCAAGTTTGCAAGGGGGCGAGCTGGTCAGGAGGCGAGGTTTGCAAGGGGGCAGGTTGGTAAGGGGTGAGTCGGCTAGGAGGCAGGTTGACCTGTTACAATGTATAGTATTGCATTCCTTACATTAAAACTGGCTACTTTACCGCAATTATGCAATACCAACATCAATTGATTTCCTTAGCGTAACCTCTACATCTCATCAGACACATCACTGACCCGGAACATCCCTACAGCTTGGAAGATCTGAACGTTGTCTCACATTCACAAGTGGAGGTAAAGCACCGAAACATAAATTTCAGCCTCAATTTAATTGAGGTTTGTGTTGATTGTGTCCTTAAGCAGGTTACTTAACCATGACTAGATGAAATTTGGAGATATGAGCAGAAGCAGTGGCTGCAGAGGGAGTTTTTTAAAACAGTTTTGAGCACCATTTTTCTGTTGTGATATCTTCTTTCTGTGTTTCATCTATATGATATACAGTGTACCGTACATTGTTTTACCAGGTTTAAAGTGTACACCCTGTTCAAATTTACAAACCCTGGCTGTTTGACATTTTAGCAACATTGTGAAAGATATCTTCTGACTTCTGTCACTCTTTATTTACATATTACAGGTCAGTGATGATGATAATGAAGTGAAGATAATGTTTACACCCACTATTCCTCACTGCAGCATGGCCACTCTCATTGGCCTCTCCATCCGAGTGAAACTCTTGAGGTCTTTACCTCCTAGATTCAAGGTGAGATCTTCGGATGTTGATACCGTTAAAACAGTACAATTTGCCATACAGGAATTTTTGGAGATATATTTTGCACTGATGTTGCATATCAGCTATCAGGGCTCGAATTTCGTGAAAAAAAGTACTGGACAGTAGGTCTAGTATTAGTAACTGAATAATTTTACTAGACTTGAAATATTGCCACTAGACCTGTGGCATTCATGTATGGGAAAACAGTAATTGTATGCCACTTTCTGTCAAAAATCAGCAATTTAGGCAACATTTTAATTGTGCAAGGAAAACAAAATCACTAGACAGCCGGACTAGTGTAGTACATACTTTACTAGACCGACACTGAAATCACAAGACTCGGTCCACGGTCTAGTGGATATTTCGAGCCCTGCATATGAAACATTGAAATTGATTCTAAAAAAGTTACAACTTTTGATAATTGTAATAATTTGTTATAAATAAAAGTCCCAATCTAACAAGTTGTGTAATAACTTTTATTATTAACTGTAAGACTGCATATTATTTAAGTAAGCGCTGAATTTGCTTGAATTGACTCTGTTGGTTTTCATTAATTTGTTTGTTGTGTTTTTTTCTTGAAGGTTGATGTCATGATCAATCCAGGAAGTCATGCCTCAGAAGAAGCAGGTACAGAACCACAATTCACATCTCTGCTTAAATCCAGCATCAGTCGTACATTAGGCTTCCAATTAATTGAGAAGTATATTGTTGATACCGGTAATCCCACAGGTCTACCCCATGCCTACGTATTAAATCAAACACAAGTGCAAGTACCTGTTGGTTTTGCTTCACTTTGGGGAGTGACGGAGGAGATGGCAGGGATGGATGGTGCTTCAACTTTGGAGGAATTAAGGAATTATTCTTGTATCTGTTTGCTCTGTCTAATCTAAATGTAGGTGACTGTGTTTGATGTGATGTTGATGGTCCTCTTTGTTTCAGTGAATAAGCAGCTTGCTGATAAGGAGCGGGTTGCAGCGGCACTAGAGAACAGTCACCTGCTGGATGTTGTCAACCAGTGCCTGGCAGGATCAAGATGAGCCACAATGGCCTGGATGAATGAACACTGGAGTCTGGACATCCTTAAAGATTAATCATGTTAAAGATTTATTACGTCTTGATGAGTGCCTTATTGGGTTGAAATGAACTATGGAGGTCCACAATTAACCAGAGGAACCATGGATGACTGGACTATGAGAGATCCTCAGCTGGTGCCACACTGCATCACGATGAAGTGTGACAGTCTACTCTAGATGAATGGACCCTGGAGAATGATCTCCTGTCAGAAGCTAGCCCCTCTCCCATCAATTACAGGCCCCACCCACCTCCCACCAAATATTATGCCTTTTCTACGGTTGGCAGCATACTCAAGGTTTCCACAGTCATTGGAAATCCTGGAAAACAAGAGTTGTGCAAAGTCATGGAAAAGGGAATTGAAATATGAAAATTGTCTCCAAAAGTCATAGAAAGAAGCTTTGGATTATATAATATGCTTTGGCAGGTACCTTCCCGGTTTGCAATCATTGTGTATGTACAGTACTACTATGACTCCTAACTGCAACCAATACTCAATCATATTTTACCTTTCCTTTGGGAAACTTACGTCAGACTGTCAGAGATATTGTCAGAATGGTCCTTGAAAGAAGCAAACTCATATGAAAAAGTAATAATGGAATTTTTTTCGGGGACCTTGTACACTGACATGACCGATAGTGCTATAGACCGATCCGACGGCACGATTTACTGTCCACCATTACTGCACTGTCCCCGCTTGCCTTTTGTTCACCAACGAAAGAATTTACGCTTCGTTGCACTCTATAATTGCAGGGTGTACGTCCCATGATTAGGGGACGTACCCTGCAATTTTGTAGTGTGGCGGATGTAAAATCTTTTGTTGGTGAACAACATACGGGCGGGGACACTGCAGTAATGGCGGATGTATTTTTTGCCTCTGTGGTCTCGCTGTTGGATCAGTGTTTATTATCTGAATTGTTCGCTTGGATACAGGCGAATGTACAGTAGGCCTATATTGTGTGTGATTTCGTAGCTTCTTACTTGAACACCCCAAAAAGGCAATTAACATTTTTGTTGACTTCTATGGCTGAATAGTAATAGTGCATTGGCACTGTTATCAATTGAAAAGGTTATATTTCCAGTTATAAGTTCCAGTCATTATTCTTTGTTCAACCTGAAATGGAAAAAATCTCTGGCCTCATGTCCGTGCTTATCTTAAAGGTAGTATCATACTTTGGTAAGAAACCAAAACAGAAATGTTCACAGATTAACGTATAACTTACAGGGTATGAAGATGGTGGTGGTAGAAACACACCGTTAAAATATTTCCGCCTGAAATGGTGTATTTATCCAGAAATTAGTAAAACAACGACCGAAAATCTTTTTGATCTTTTAAAAGATCAAAAATAAAAGAGAAAAGACTTAAGAAATGTACTGTAGCAGTTTTTTACTGTTTTTGGGACTGAAATTTTCACAGATGACTATGTCACTGTATCTGTCTTGATATTTTTGCCCGTGAATCTGTATTTCTTTGATAAAAACCAATTAGTAAAGCTCCCACTCCCAGATAGCAAATTTGCCCAAAACCAATCAATAAATTAAACATTTGTGACAGGTAATCAAATAAAATGGTTTTACTTGTATTTTTGTTTCGCCACTTTGATCAAGTGACAGTATCACTTAAAAAATGTGTAAATAAAGATAAATACACTGTATTTAAATGTATTTAAAGTTGATGTATCAAATTGGATTTCTTTGGTGTTTTGTTTGTTAATAATGAACAGTTGTATGAAAAACAAAGAGGGATCAGACAGCAATTTTGCTTTTTTTCTTACTATCACAATGATATTAACTGCTGTAAGAAGTCTTGCTTTGCACTGATCCAAACTAGCTTACTAGTCCAAGTCATTGAGGGCAACATTTACAAAGAGCAGGTGTGGAAGTAACCTGAGAAAAGAAATGCTCAAGGATCGCAGAATTAATGAATGTCTTTTTTAATGACTCAAATTACTGACTTTTGAAGAAAAAAAAGAAACTCTTCATATATACGGACGGAGGAGTATTAAGGTCCTATTAAAACAGCACTGCCCATATACTTATTTGTACAACTGGCTTTTATGTGCATAAATCTAAACATGATTTAGTAATGAGAGTGTTGTCCTTTAAATGTTACTAAAATTTAATCAGCAGCCCAAGTATTATACCTCTGTAGTTTCGGAGGTTCGCGATCATGTTCCCAGCCTGTGTAATTTATATCTTTATGGTCTTTCAAACCCACCGTATTTTTAGTACTATCAACTGGTACCAGTCAGTTTTCAAAGCGATCATAGCAGTTTACGGGGAACCAGCGGTGGTAGTAATAGGAAAGTTCTGTATGGGCCAGTTACCGTGGAAGGTAACGTGTGTGAAAAACGGAAGTGATGAAAAGTTGATATTTTCGTCCGGTAAAATCGGAGACGAGTCATAAGAGGTATGATGGTTGGTGTATTCTAAAGTGGATATCTTTTGGTTTTCCTACAAAGACCATTGTGGTTCATTTATAAAAGATATTTATCGATAATTGTGACCGACAAGACACTCATTCATTTCAGTCATTGACTTGAGTTTGACGTTGACAAGTGACACTCTTGTTTTGTTTTTAGCTACAGCACTTCCGGGTTGGGCTTTTCTTGGCGTTTTTGCGGTGTTAAAAATAATTATCGCTAAAGCTATAGGCCTCTAGTACTAGCAATTGCAAATTGTAACGACCATGAACTGAGGAATATGTTTTTGCACATGCTGTGGCCTGTGCATTATATTTATAATAAAGGAAGTGTATATTTTGCCAAAATATACACTTCCTTTATTATATCGTCCGGTCATGAGTTTCCGATGGACATATGTTTTCGATGACGAAATTTGATTTCCCATTTACCGCGAGACCGTGCGTGATACTTCGTGACCAGTATGCCTGAAGTGATGACTACACTCAGGGCTATCTCCAACATTCAGGATATTGAGAATAACTTGTTTTCAGTTGTGAGTGATACTCAAAAGTAAAAAACTATGTAATTTTGGGTATAGATTACTAATGCATTTTAAGGCTAAATGTTCAAACGTTTATAAAAGACACAATCTGTGGTCAAATATTTCAAACTAAACTGTCGTCTGCTCGAACAACTTTCATTCTTCCGATGTCAGACGGCAGGTCACGTGATCCCAGTGCGATCTGGGTTTTTATGGCATGCCAATGTAACAAAAGTGTTAAAGTCTTTCTCAAATCGAAGTGCCATAATTTTATTTTTCTCTTTTTAATTTGAAACTTTGCTAAGCTGATGAACTTAAGCTATCCACGTTTAGGCCTCTCATAATGATGCCATATATTATAAAAATGTTGTGATAATAATTTTACCTACCATGATCTGTACCAAATTCTCATTTTGTTGATTCAACCATTTATTTATAAAAAATAATTTATCATTCACGATCTTTGAATCAAAACCGTTTCAGGACCTTTTATAAATAACTCCATCGACCCAGTTCGATCAAATCAAGTCAGGACAATATTTCATCAATTTTTGAGTGACTTGGCACGCCATAGCTACTCCGATGTCAACGAACTTTGCCGCACAACCAAGTTATCGAAAACTGGTGACGCTTTGTTTACATAGCGGAATCGATCTGTCGCTGTAAATGACGAACAATATTTCCAAAAAAAAGACTTCAACTTCGAGGATTTTTACAGAGTATAATCTGGAAGTGTCCAGTTCAAAGTTAGTGAAGTGATTTTCTGAAATTTTATTTCGTTTCTGTTTTATAGAAGTTTTCCCGTTATCCCATCGGAAACCGATGACTGCAGGCTAAATATAATGCACATTTTGGCAGCACACAGTCACAGGGCCAGGGGGGTCAAAGCCGGCGAAAAATTCCCCATATATGTACTAGGCCTATAACACGGATGGGAACAGTGCTGTGTGTGACAAGCGCCGCGCTAATTGGTCATTGTGCAAGGCAGTGCTTGTGACGTCACAGAAACCATGTCATGTGGTGGCCCAACTCGTTACGCACGCACGCAGGGCCGTTGCAGGCACGTACGGCGCACGCATCGCGCGATGTGCCTATGCTATGCAAACACACACAGTGTACGACTACGCAATGACCAAAAGTCGGCCGTCCGACATCTTCGGCGAGCATGCATATTCATGTGGCGCTCTCGGTATACTCAACCCTACAGACACAACACACGTTGCTATGAATATTCAATGACCTAGTAGTAATGGGGTTCCTGAAGTTTAGTACACTCAGGTTAGGTTTAGTACACTCAGGTTAGCTGGTACCCAGCTTCTACTCACCTAAAATTTAGGTGAGTAGAAGCTGGGTACCAGCTAACCTGAGTGTACAAAACTTCAGGAACCCCCTCTCAGACAGTGGCGGGGTTTTGCGGTTATGTTCTCGAACCTCGGGTGACACCACAAAAAATGGTCGAAGGAATGTACAAATTTGTATGTTTTTTTTTTTAGCTCTGTCAAAGTGGCAATGATTCGAGTGTGCGTTGCCGAGTATGTGCGCATGTGCACCTGTTTCATTCATGAAAACTTCAATTTTTGGTCAGTGCGATGACGTCACATAATGAGCCAGTTCATGTAAGGAATTTTTCATTGTGTATAGGTCAGCGCAGATTCCAATTATTAGCAACAAACTTGCCGACCTTGGAGCGACGAAAATAAAGCGGCAAGTTGTATGGGTTTAAGACAATAAGCTGCCAGGATTGTTTAATCTTCTTCGATACTTCAAAGAAAGATTATTTGTTGTCTGAAGACAATTACTATGACTGGACACTTGCAGTCATACAGAACAAAAAAAATACTCGACCTTACGACGGACGGTGTGATATGTTTTGTATGTGATATGTCCGTAGCTTGTGCCATCTACATGTTGGTTTTCATCGGTTGTCAAGTTCATGAGAATGAAAGTATCCGGATGTCTGCTCTGATCTATACCTACTAGTGTTACATAGGAATACATCATGAACTCGCCTGAATTAATTTTTTGAGACATATCTATTATGCTCGTGCATTCTCATTTTTGTAATGGGATACTTTGGAGCTGGGTCTTCGACTTCGCACAACAACGCGCGCATGCTCAGATCTAGCAAAAAGAGACTTCAGTTTGCTGCCGCCAATGTCTCAAAAGTCTCCCATTGATTTGCAACTTTTTATGACAAAAATGTACTTTCATAATTACTATCCTTGTTTTACCTGGGTAGTGGGTAACCTATTGTATCAGCTTATTTCTACCTCATTGTTGGCCTAGACCATCTAGACAATCTCCCCTGTAACACCACACTTTATTCATTCACTTTGTCACTCCACAGATACCGCTTGTGCTGCGGGTGACAGGGCGTAAGTTTACCACAGTGAGGCTTGGGTGATCTGAATCGCAGGCCAGCGGCCGCACCGGTTACCAAGATGACGAGCGTCACGTTGATTGATACAGCCAGGACTGATCCTGCCATCATCCGCCTGGCGGTGGAGATGGAAGGAAAGATAGGTCAGCTGTTCTGCTGGGATCAGGTTGGTCTTGGGGGAACAACATCTTTTAAGGCCAATGTTACCAATCCTGTACTGTGTACCTTTAACTACCAACAATGACCAACAAAACTGTTGGCCCCAGAAATAACAGTTAATTTTGACGTGTGACATACCCTGGTGGTTCTTAAAGTGATGTATACATGGTAGAGATATTCAGAGGTCTTTAAAAAAGTGTTTAACTGGACATTGCCTGTGTCAAGATTTGCTGGCTAAATTTTTAACTCAGACATGTCAGCTGGTCAGATGCCTTGATCTAGGTATTCTCGCACTTGTGTATTACATCCACTGTCACTGTAATCCACACTCTTGTCCATTTAGAAGATCTGTCTTGTATTCTTTAATGACCCCAAAAATTGCTGATTTTATTAATCAAGGGCCTAGAGAAAAGTGTTCTCATTAGGCAGGGAACCGTAGGGAACGTTGATTGAACTGTACACGTATACATGTAGCACAGTCTCAGGCTCTGTTGCTTGCAACAGGCACTTACCACTTTGCAATTAATGTACACAATTTATTATTGATTTCTTTGCATCCATGCTAGAACAAAGACTTGGCGACTATTGTTGGGGAGGTGTGTCACATGTACAGTATCAGCAACCCTGGAGAGTACGGCCTACAACACACAGTCGACAAACTGACGTACATCACTGAAGAGAATCGCAACGACCTGGCCAATGGAATGGTTCTTAAACTCACTGACTCGCCTGTAAGTCACATTCATTTGATTTTTTCTACAGTAACACACCATATGTAATTCGCAAATAATGGATATGACGAAAAACCTGAAATTCCCAGAGGTCTTGGTCCAGGACCTCTTAGTGGCGCTTCACTACCCTGTTCTAGTAGATAGTCTCAGTCGTTGTCTTGACTCGAACCGTCACCAGTCGCCTCATCTTCCCAGGGTGTGGGGGCGAACTACACTCTGGGGCTGGGGGATCTTCGATTACCTTCCAAGATAGCACAGAAGACAGTGTAGACTCCAGTGAGGGGGGGGGGGTGGGGGTGTTACCATGGCCAACATTCCTCTGGGCTTTCCTCAATGAGGGAACTTAAGGCGAGGATGGTGCTGCCTCCTCAAAAAACCTGAAATTCCCAGAGGTCGTGGTCCTGTTGGCTTTCATTGCCATAGTTTGGGCCTTTGTTCCCCTTCAGATGTTACCAAAAGGAGGCTCAGGCTCCAGCTCTGTCATCCATATGCTGAAAATATAGGTTGTGGTTTTTCATTGAAGCTGAAGCTCTGTTTTCCTTTTCAAGCCAGAGAATCTACTTCCGAATCATAGCCAAAAGCCTCTCTTGTGACCCTTTATTTAAGAATGGATTCATGAAATAGAGCCTGAGCCTGAGCCTGACCCTGGCCCTCCGTTTTGTAAATGCCCTTAATTAGACTGTTAGATTTCCCAATGTCGATCCCTTTACAACAAAAGTTGACCCTGGCATTCTCAGACCTAATGTGCCAAAAACCCGATGTCTACAGGCAGCGTGTCACATCACTTCAGTCAGTGTCGTAGACATGATATTTAAACTCAAGTCAACAGAGGTTCACCCGTTTCCCCCAAACCTTTTAGGGTAAGAAAGCCCAGGACGTGTTCAGCAACCTCCAGTCGGAGAGTCCCGACGATACGCAACAGGCTTTGCTGCGACTGTCCAAGGCATCGGCCGACATCACCTTTGCCCAGGAATTCTGCCAGCGCGGAGGAGGAGACCTGCTGGTCAAAATGGTGGAGGAAGGCACAGAGTGAGTCTACTTTGGATTGACCGTTTTGTTGTTTTCCTTCGTAATAGGAAGCGTACACTTTGCATTCGTTATTTTGTGCAACTGCCAACTGACTGATATTGTGTTACGTTATTAACTCCAAATGTGACAGGGAAATTATTGAATATTACAAGCACAGTGGAATACTGCTGTAACAAACATTTGGATATACTGAACATCACCCTTGGCTCCTAAAATTTCCAATTGCAGTTATTTAAAATTACTATAATGCACGTTTACTATAACATTCAATCTTAGTGGATCCTGCATGCATGTTCGTTAAAGCAGCGTTTTGTTGACAAACATCCAATTCCATCAACTCCTATGTGAACACAGTTCACCAACTATTAAAGTCTTCTCAGCTAAGAGTAATGATGATTAGCCTTCTAAATCATCACCATTATCATTTTGTAATTGACATTGTTTCTTTCTCTTCTTCAGGCAAGGTGAATCTCTGGCCAACACGCTAGCCAGTTTCCTTGAGCTCATGGAACATTCCATTATCCCGTGGGAGAACATCACCAGCAAGTTCATCAAGAGGGTGAGCAGTTTGTATTCTTTCTTATTCTGTTCTATATTATTGTTATTATTATTTATTTCTGGTAATGACACCAAGGATTCCACAAAAGGGTCATAGGCACTGTAGCTCGCAAGCCTGACGAAACCTTTTATGGAAAGATGATGAGAAGAAGATACAGTTTTAGAGGTGGGAGGAAAACCCCAGAGTAATATTCTGGGTAAAACCCACAGAATCAGGTAGGGACTGAAAACCCAATCCACTTGTAGACCAAGCCGGACTTGATCATAATAAAAAAAAAATTAAAAAAAAAAGTAATTCAGACCCAGTCTCTCTAAATGGAAGACAAAATGAATTGTTTTAATGTACTAATCACATCATTGTGACCAACAACTATTTCATCTATGTACATGTCAGATTGCATCGTATGTTAACCGCACTCACTCAGCCGTCTTGCAGCCTGGTGATAGCACCGTCACCTTGAAGGCACTGGCCATCTTAGAAAGCCTCATATTGAGCAGGTAAGGGGCTGGTCCTTAAAACCTCACTACCAATCTATATGATTTGTCTCAAAGGATTCGTATACATATAGGGCAGTCTTTAACGGTTTTAAACAATCTCATTTTCAGCAAATCATTCCAACAGGTGTGTTTTGAGACACATTTGGCAGGCAAATGGTCGTGTGTTTTTTACTGAACGTCAAAACAGCTTACAAGTTGTATTAGTTTGGCTCTTTTTTTTGTATCAACAATGCAGTGTTCAAAGGTCAGTCTCCAGTTTTTTAAATCTTTTTCCAAACTTCTTGGTGTCTTCAAAACTACCACAATTCTGACTGAAGATTTCAGGATGTTCGATTCATGTACCAGTGAAATCTGCAATCTGAGAAAAGTGAAAAAACCACACACTCGGCTTTCAAAAATAATTGAAAATGCAATGTTAACTGCCCAGACATGGAATTTCATATTGTGTATGTAGCCTTTGAACTCTGCACCAGGATAATTTTGTCACACGTTGCCAAACTGTGCAATCGGCCGTACAACTTGTTGGTTAATTTTCCCACATAAAACTACTCATCCCAATTTTGTTTGTTAATGTGTTGCTAGCAAGGCGTATAGTACATGTACATAGTACCTTGCACTGGTCACTTAACTCACTTAACTGATTCATGTGAACTATCAGCCTATCAGATCCAAAAACACAGTCCATTGCCACCTGCATTTCATTAATGTTCAGCTTTAATCTGTGCTTCGCATTCTCTTTATACAGTTATAAAGGGAGAGTTTGATTGTGGTCAGGCCCCGCCACTGAAAAGCCAGGCCGGGCCTAGGCTTTGCTTGGGCTTTGTGGCTTCTGTAATCTTACTCTGGTCTTGGGCAATACACTGTATCCATTTGAAGTTGAATAATAGCCATATGATGTGGGCATGACTTCAGTACTCTAGCTAGACCACCCAGCGGCTTTATTGATTTTTAGCAGGTCTATTGTATTGATGTTCTGGCCTGACATGAGGAAGATTTCAGGCCTGAAAGCCCAGGCCTGGCCTGGCTTTTCAATGGCTAGGCCTAACAAGTATTAAAAGATACTCTCCCTAAAATGGACAAGTCACACAGTTTTCAATATTATTGGTATGGTAGAAAGGGGAAAGGACTGGAAAAAATAATGCTCTTTTACGAAATGAAACTGTCAGTTGTTAGCGCAACAAAACACTGTACATGTATGTTGAACGCTTATATTCATAAGTGTGAATTTATTTAAGTCAGTTTCAAAGTCTGTCGTGTGAGTTGTGTCAAATCATCATTTAGACGTTCCATTCTGGGTTGCTTGAGGAGATATTACCAGTAAAGAAACAGTTGAAAGGCACATGCGCTTCTAGCATCCAAGCAGAATGCTTCATTTCTTGTTCTTGTTCTTGTGACCAATGGCACAGTACCGTGCATGAGTTGTTTTGATGGAAAGATTGATTTGGAAAGTGGACTGGCCCAATCTTTGTGGCCCAGTCATTGATAGTCTAAGTCTTCTCTGCTAGAAGGACCGGAGATCCCTCAAAGCTGAGAAAACGTGGCCTCTGATTTGATCCATTGACTTGGCCACTTAAAAGGCCTACCTCCTTACCATTCAAGATGTGTTACAGTCGGCCAGTACACTCTTTCCCCATGAATGATTTTGAGAAATACTTGGATGAACTGCGCATGCGGCTTTCACTATACGTACTAACTCATTACTACACTCTTGAAGTTTCTACATTTGTCAGTCTAGGTATTCCATAATTGCTAACGTTGCATGTATTTTCACTGATCCTTGGGATATAGCGGTATGTGAGTGGTTTCATGGCTTCTGACTGCAAAACGAACAAAGACATTTGACTGTTAGGGACACCGCCAACATAGGGCTGGGTAGCTCAGTTGTTATTAAGATTAAGACAGTATTCAGGAGGTCGCTGGTTCGAATCCCACTCCAGTCAATGTTTCTTTGTTCCCTTTTCAATTACTTGAATAATATCTTGTGAAACATTGACTTTATATTGATTAACATCCCAAATTTTTCAATGGAATTCCTTGGTTTGAATTCGCTGGTTCTTTTAAGACTCTTACAATTAAGATGCATTGCCTACATGTAATTTTAGGCTATAAACATGACAGTAAAAACGAGAGAGATGTTTATATGTTGGTTGGACAAAAAGAAACTTTTCAAAATTTGAGAGAAACAAAGTTATCTTGTCAATCATTTTCTCAAAGTCAAGCACTTCATGAAGTCAGTATACAAGGTGTTGGTTTGAACTTAAAGGTAATATCATACTTTGGTTTTTATCAAATAAATAAAGATTCATGGGCAAAAATATCAAGACAGATACAGTAACATTCATCTGTGAAAATTTCAGTCCCATACGGTGGCCACTTTTTAAGAAAACAGTGAAAAACAGGTACAGTATTTCTTAAGTCTTTTCTCTTTTATTTTTCATCTTTTAAAAGATCAAAAAGTTTTTTGGTCGTTGTTTTCAGTTACTAATTTCTGGATAAATACACCATTTCAGGCAGAAAAATGTTAACGGTATGTTTCTACCACCACTATCTTCATACCCTGTAAGTTATATGTAAATCTGTGAACATTTCTGTTTTGGTTTCTTACCAAAGTATGATAATACCTTTAACTCACAAAATGACCCGGTAATGATTGATACTTTAATTCATAAACTAATCCAAAAGGTCATTATTAATACATTGGTAAAATGAATGCTATTTTTTGTTGTTCTTTAACCTTGTTCATTTGGTCTCAGACGGCAAGCAGAAGGTCATACATTTTACATGTAAGTGGAGTGGTGTTACCGTGGTTCAATGTTGCTTGCTGTCGGCACCGCCTTTTATGTTTAGTCAAGCTGCCTTTCCATTTTTGCTTTTTTCATGCCGTGCACACACGTGACATATTTTTTTTGTTAAGTGCACATCATTTACCTTTCCATAAATACATGAAGTATGCGCACGTGGGAGGGAATTCAGCAAAGAAGAAAATGGCGCTCCGTCAAAATTTAATGTGTTGTATAAATACAGCGTCAGCTTTATACACGAAATGTTTTAATAGTAATCTAGAAGGAAAACGCTTGGAGATTGCTATTTTTTATTACTTGTACTGCCAAACAGTTATTGGCATGTTTCATGCATTGTGTATTCATCAGAATCGCACATGGGGCCAATTTCACTAATGCTTTGCAAACATCTCTAAAGCCCCAAAACGGAAAATCGATGGCAAATTTGCGTAGCAATATTCCGTTTAGCGATGGATTTGGGCTTTAGCAATGATCGCAAAGCATTTGTGAAATCGGCCCGGATTGATTTTGACACACAAACAGAATGTACACGCAGCATTGACGCAATGGACCCGCACATATGGAAAGGGTCGCGTATGTGAGGGTCGTGTGATTGATTTCTTTGCAACGCAACACATACCGGTATGCAACATATGTGCAACAGATGAAAACAAATATAGGCATATGGAAAGGCAGCTTAAGGTAGTGTCTGAATTATCTGGCTTCGGCTTTTGTTTTAATATACATGAGTGTCTATGGTAGTCTGACTGTGGCTGCTTCACTAGCCGTAGCCAAGTAATTCAGCCACACCTTATCTTTGCACTCTTCTGTCACTTCATAACATATCATGTCATTCACATTGTTGTGTTTGTGTGTCTATAATGCATACATGTGATGTTTAGTAAGTCAACTCTGGAAATTGTAGCTCTACCTATTTCCATAGCAGTGAGATTTGAGTAGGTGTCACAGTTTGCGAAAGAAAGAGTAGACTGATTGCGCGACCAACATGCCATCACGATCACGTGAACACATGTATTGTTGGTATTTTTACCTCTCATTTTGCGCAGAATGGTGGTGAAAACAAGCAAAGGAGAAAGTGGACATTAATAGTCTTCTTTGCTTGTTTTCACTATACATGTAGGTTTGATTGATTTTTCAGAGCTTTTTCAAAATCCCGACTTCCGTACATCCATTAGCCCAAATTGTAGACATTTTTTTGGTCTGGATTTTTGTCTTGTTTGTGGTGTTTAGGGTTCGAGTCTATAAGGTCAGACTGCTTATAATACATGTATTATTAACCCTAACCCAGCTGCATACCACAGTTTACCACATATTGTTTTTTTCGTGTGGTAAGTGTGGTGTCCTGAAAACCACAATACACCACAGTGTGCAGGGATGAGATTTCTCAGATTAAAATCTGATTTCAGATTCTTTTGTTTGGGATTTCAGGGTTTTTTCCTTACAAGATGTGTTCAAAAGTATAGGAGATTTTCAGATTTCAGACTTTTTATGCTCCCTGTCAGCTGTTTTCAGACATTTTTATCATTGGTTAATCTCATCCCTGAGTATGGTTTTTATGGTAATATGTGGTTTATGATCCCCTGTGGAGACTGTGATAATGTGTGGTAAGCAGCTCTTGTCTTGTGTGGTAGTGTAGAGGGTTAGGGTGTTCATTAAAAATAAATTCACTAACACTTTGCGATCTAAAGTCAAAATCCATCGCTAAACGGAAAACCGATCGCTGCTTTGCATAGCAATTTGTCCATTTAGCGATGGATTTGGGCTTTAGCGATGACTGCGATGCGTTAGTGAAATCAGCCCCTGGAGTATTGTAAAATAGAATATTGTAAAAATCACATGTATTTTGGGGTTTACTTTTCCGTCACTTTTCAAGATCTTCGGAAGACCCTCCAATGAAGAAAAGGTTAGACCATGTAGGGGATTCCGGTTGCCAAAGCGTTCAAATTTAGTTTTAGATCCGTAGATCTGCTTTGGTGACCAAAGCCAAGCAAAATGAAAATTGCGTTTCCTGGTAACATGTCAGTAACAAAGAATCATTGGTTGGCAGGTTTGTGATTTGTTTTTATTGCTTAAATTTAATAGCTTTCCTTTGGATCTGATTGGTGCGGGCGGGACACTTTAAAATGAATTTGGTTGTGGAATCGTTTGGTCTGTGTTCTTCATTTTGTTTTCATAATGGAAAACAATTAGATGGAACAGATCTTATCTAGATTTCATGCAATATCATTTACAAGTATTAATGGGATGGTTGGACTACAGGCATGACAGGAAAAGGTAGCTTTGCGTAAATTTATCCTCTTTGATTTCACGAAGCCCTACGATCGATCGTAACTCGAAGGATAACCCATCATATTGTGGCGGAATTCCCAATCGAGTCCAATTCAAATTCAGATGAGTATGGAGAGAGGTTCACCATCTGTGATGAAAGTTCTCCAACTGCGAACTCAAATCATACCACAGACCCGGGAAATGATACGAGCAGTCTCGGGCCCAGGGATGCAGGCTCGTTTGGCGGAAACATACCGCCCGATTGGTTACTGATTATCTCGGGGCACTTTTACGGGGGCGGAGCAGGGTAACTCTGGGGGAGGACACTGGAACAAAGGGACTCAAACACAGCTCTTTGTGTTTACTTCTCTTATTGCCTCCTGGGCAATTCTCTTTATTACCGCCTGGTAATTCTCTAGTGGAAATTATATTTCCTTGCTCTGCCCTTTAACAAACCTTTATTATCCCTTTAAACAAACCTTGTGCTCGTCGAGTGTACCCCTCAAGTGATCGATCCAGTTTCAACTATACGCAAAGCTGCAACCAAACATGCAGGTGCGAGCACGCCGATTGTTTCGCAGTGTTTCTGTTTGAGTTCCCTTACCAGTTGGACTACTCAACTAATACGAACGGCTATCAGTTAACCTCTGTGGTTAACCCTTAGTCAATCTCTGTGATCGACTGTCTGAGCCATTCAAGTTCTCTATGAACTCCCGATTAGCCGCCACTTCGTCACAACTTTTTTAAAAAGTATACTCAAATCACTACAACACAATCGTAAGCAAGCAATTTACACAAGCAATAAACCTATCAAGTATCAGCGCAATGATTAACACTGGATCACTCACCGAATAATGCACTCAACAAGTTACACATATGCGGAAGTAGAGTCGGAGAAGTACTGTAAGTCCGGTGGACCATACAGCGAAACACACTCACCACAACTTCGTACACACACACGTCTCGTCGTCTAATAATAATCTGCTCGTTACTTCTTCGTCCGTATACTTTGCTACCAGAACACTGAATGCTTTTCCCAGGCCCGCTGTCTCCCAACACGCCAGCCAGACCATGCTGTCGTGACCCCCAGGCACCGCCCAACCACTGTGATTGGTCGCCGCCCGGATATCACGCACCCAGCAGCATGATCCGAGTGACCTATCCGACCCAGATTGGCCACACACCCTGTCACTCACTCCGCAAACTTTCGTACAACTTTCCCACGAAACACAGTTCAACATCTTCACCTATTTCCGGACGAATTAGACTTGTGCCGGTCCACCCAATCTCGTCACAATATCCTTCAAACTCTATGTGGGGCTGCAAATGCATCATAAGTCCTACTATTTATAGTATTAAAGTTACGATGAGTTAGGTGTAATTGACTTCAGCTTTCGTAGGTTGTAGGGGCCATGGTTGTGTTGGTAATCATTAGCTGGGTATTGCAATGAAACCATTGGCTATTGCACAGACCAGAGCCATATGCAAACATGGAGGTCATATGAGCATGCATCTGGCAGAATCAGAGGTGGACTCATTGCTAATCAAGGCTATGTCTGAATCATCTGGCTAGGGCTTGCCTGCAGCCACTTCCCATAGACTTGTGTGTAATTTCAAGCCGCAGCCAAGGCAGTATTCTACAGCTTGTGCTCATATTTCATACATTGGAAGGCTGTCTCGTGAATTCTTAGAAGCTTTACTCCTGGTGGATCCTTCCCTGAAAGTAGGTCACTGAAAGTGAGCAGTGTAATAATCAGTTAATTAAGGTATAGACAAAAAGGATTGTTGGACAATTTGCACTAAGATTTTTTACATAAAATCTCATAAGCCATCTCTCTGTTTAAGGTGACATGGAACTTTCGGAAGTTTTAAGTGGATAGACAGAAATTTTACAGTCAAGAATGCATTGTGGAACACTTTGCGCTCAACAATATGTTCAATGGTGATAGTCAGTGCTGACTAGTGCTCTCAAAAGCTGTATAGTACCGTCAGAAATTGGATGTAGTACCCAGACTCTCCCAAATTGTCAAATTCTGTGATTAGTTTACACCAGTGTGACTGGCGGTAGAACCAGTTATTGGTGTTACTCACTTACTAAGGAATATGCAGGATAAATATCTTGGTTTTTAAGAGGTTTTTTAAGTCATAAAACATGAATTGTTCATGCCACATCCCATCATGCTTTGCACACTGGTAGCCAATCAGCATTGCTCTTATTTCAAATCTGTTAAGTATATGCTACTGTGTCATCATTGCGCATATTATGCTAAATTTCCTAAAGTACCGGTATCGATCGTAAGATAAAGGGGAACAAATGTGTTTAGCAGGGAGAAGTAACGAGTAGAATAGAATGCCCTGGACTGATCGCTTTTTTGTTTTGTTTTTTCATCCAAAAACGTTTGGTCATTTAGGTAACATACCTTTTTTTTTAATCATTTTGTTTGTTTCACATTTGCTGAATGAAGTCCTACATATACCAATTTTGTGGAACTGTTTAATCTCATAAGCTGCACGTGGACCAAAATTTCCATTTTTTTTTTACATAGATCTGCAAATGTTCTGAAATTTTAAGTCATTGAAAATACCGGTCATTGTTTTGTCTTCACAAAGCAGAAATGTGTAAACATTTTTAACTTTGATGGTAAATCTTACTGCCAAAATGGTAAGCAGGAAAAACTGCTTACTTAAATTTTAGTAGTCCATTTCAAAACATCTGCTTTTGATTCCGGCTTTGGCTTTGGCTCCTTTTCATTCATCCATTTTGAACAAAGGTTCAGATGTTGAAATAGATGCTTGTGGCTTTGGCTTGGAAGTCGTACTCTATTCTGGACAAGAACAACGGAGATGATCACAGCCGACATAGTAAATTTTCGAGACAAAGGTAGAGCTGAAGCTCGACATTTCAGACAGGACCCTAGCTGTGCTGAGCAAAAATCAGCGGAGAACCAGTCACCAACAATATACATAACATGGAATTTTGGTTGGTAACTGATATGCAACCAACTAAGCAAAATGAGTGTAGCAGTTCTGTGAAATTGGTCACCAGTGAACATTTAAATCAGTTGATAATGGAAGTATTGTATGTGCATTCTGTGTGTTCTTATTTCTAACCATTTCTTGTCTTCTTGTTTGGTGGCGTGTGCTGTAACGTTGCAGGTTGGTAATGTCAGTAAATGTTGCATAATTTGAAAGAACTTGCAGAAAGTGTTAAACAGGATTGGTTAAGAATCTTAATATTGACATAAAAACATTGTTTTCTTTGCAATTGTTTTCTTTGAAATTGTTTTCTTAGAAATGATCAAATTATCCATGATTTGACGTTTTTTTCCATTACAAAAAAAATCAAGTATCGTTTTTTTTGTCCATACTTACTTTGATAAAAGTTACAACAAAATTTTGAAATTCTTGTGATAAATGAACTTGCACTCTGCCTTTTTAGCCTTTGAGATAGATCCTACTGGGATTGAAACGTCATCAGGCCCAGTTTTACCTCTGAGCATAAATTAACTTCAGTACATTCATCTGTGAATGTGACTATTTGTAAGAAAACTATGGGTTGTTAATGTGTACACTGTATGCCATTAAATTGAAGATTGTTTTCCTGACTTAACTAATCTTGTTAGTTATTTTTGATAATGGAGATTAACTTTTGTTCTTCTATTTTTCCAGTGCTGATCTGTACATGAACATCGCAAATGAGCTAACCTTCCCGAATCTGGTACCCCATCTTGAAAGGTGAGATTTTCAAGTCTTGTTCCTTATGGTATCTGACTAATTCAGAAGCCCTTCTTGGGAAAATCATCAAATTGCAAAATGAGAAATAACAGGCTGCTTTCTCAAGCAGCTGTTTAACCAATTAAAGGACCTAAAAATGCATGTGTACTTATGATTTGATGTTGTCTCAGGAAGCAGCGGATTATTTTGTTATAAATTTGAAATAGTAATCATAATAATAACAATATAGAATATTTTTAATGCACTAGGCCCCTATCCTTTTTAAACTATGATATCGAAAATGTTCTTCTTTAGACTGCTGTTACTATCTTTAATATATTAGTGTTAACATTTATCAGGACAGACATTCTTTTCATTCCATTGTTTGTGTATTACGTTAGTGCCCATGTATAACCCTGTTTGATTGTTTGATGTACATATTCCCCAAATCCCTTCATTTTTGCTCGAACTCTTACCAATAGGCCTCTTGGGAGTTTGAAACTACCAATGTCTTGCACACTGACTTTAAGTGCAACCCAATATATTTGAGTTCCTTGAAACGTAAGAGAGAGAAACTTGAATACTGGTCGAGCCTAGCCTTTGAAAAGCCTGGCCAGGCCTGGACTTTCAGGCCTGAAATGTTTCTTACATCAGCCCAGAAAGTAGAGCTGCTTAATATCAATAAATCAAGGCCACTGGATAGCCTAGCTAGACTAAACCCCTGCCCACATCAAGTCTTTGACATGTGGCTCTTATTCAGCTTCAAATGGATATAGTGTACTGTCCATGAATTGCAAAAGCCACAGAGCCCAAGCCATGCCCTTGGGCCATTTTCATAGAGCTGCTTTTAAGCACAAAATTTGTGTATGAAAAGTATGAAAACTATGAAAAGTCTTCTTTGATCGAACAGGATTGCCTACCAAATGTTCATGTGTTGTTTACTGCTCTTTACTTGTATTCGGCTATTGTTTACTGAGCATAACATTCACAAGGAGTTTTGGCTGGCATACTGATTTTATTTACCAAGGTTTTTGGTGCTTAAGCAAATTTTGGTGCTTAAGCAGCTCTATGAAATTGGCCCCCGGCCCAGCCTGGCTTTTCAGTGGCGGGGCCTGACCCATGTTCAAGTTTCTCTTCTGAAGTCAGCGTACGATGCCATTAATTTGAAGTGAAACTCTCAAGAGGCCTATTCCAACTTCCTATCACCAGGGATCTGCACCGTCGTACCCCTCTCTATTCCTCAGCTATCACTTCCTCTTCCTCCTACCAACAAGTCCCTTCCTCCTTCTCCTCTGCATCCTACGCCTCGTCCCTTCCCTCCTATTCCTCCTACGGCTATGAGTCGAGGTACGGCCAACCTCTCAACAAGGGTGGGCCGGTCAGCTCTAGCTCAGCCCACTCGTAAGTTTGTCCGCACTGTGTTTTGCTCGCTGCACCATGGGCATTTTAAGATGGATGACGTGGCCATTATTTTTTTTGTGGGATTCATTGCGGTGGATCAAACTTAAAAACTTTACCACTTTAGACATTTTGGGCTTGGAAACTTTCGGAATCCACGAAAATTGCAGCATCTTGCAGCATCTCTTTGCCTTTACTTGTGGTTCAAGTTGCTTTGATCAGTTCGGGCCGTCATAATCAGACAGAACTGCATGAGATACATTTCTGGCAGTGAAGGGTTGAAAAGGTCAATTTGCCTGACTATAAGGTTTTGGCACATTTGGGTAATTCCGCGCCAGAGTGGAGCATGATATTTTCCACAGCATGCTATGCTATGTACTGTAGGGTCGATAAATTTATCATCAAGATCTAATTTTAAAGTGAATTTTCAATGGCAGTTCAATGGAGAGAATTGAAACCCATTCTTTCCACCCTAAGGAACCAAAGAGGACAGTAATAAAGAAGATTTATATTTTTGAGAATCTTTCACTACATTATGGAAATCATAACAAATTCTGCCCAACTTAGTTGAATGACCTTCCATTGCCTATGCATGAATAGGTCTACGGGAAAAGATCTCCCCCGGCAGCCAGTTGGTCAATTCAATCATGAGATATATTGGTTGATAGCAACCCTCTAACATAGCCTAGGCCTACCCACTGCATGATTGCATCCTGTACTAATCACACAGAGTGCACCCTCAAGCATCATCCATGCATCCAATTCATTCTCATGTTTAATAGCAAAGTCATCTTTAAAGTAAGGTAGGTTTGCAGTGGCACCATGTACATGTGTAATCTCTTCTGTGAGAATGTGTAATTCTGAGAAGAACCGATGGTATCAACTCGACATTACTAACAGCAGTATGCTCTGTTCGTCCTCCGAAGAGTTACTGCAGGAGAGAGTCATATCTTTGTTTTAACCAACTAAATTTTTCCAATCAATCAATCAATTTTATTTTGGCAAGATACAAAAGTAATCAACACATGAAAAACAATAAGTAACAAATAACAAAAGCCAAGGATAGCCCAAAAAGCTGTAAAATATGGCTTATTTCCATTGGGGTCCTTACAAAGAGAAAACATTTACACATACTTCATACAAAACAAAAATCAAGGATTGCACAAGTAAAGGACATACAAAAATAAAAAACGATATAAAAACATAAAATCCCACTGTTAAAAATATTTAAAATGTTACAATTCAAGATTCAGATATAGAGGACAAGTGTGCTTTAACTGCGTTTTTGAACTTCCATCGCACTTCCCAAAGTTCTACAGATCAGCAAATGAGATTGACTTTGATTTACTTTTATACCACATTGGAATCAACCGTTAATGTCTAGGAATGAAGATATTTTCCCGAGGTGCATTAATTGGACAAAATAAAGCCCCATCTCATAAGAGCTTGATTTTGGACACTGACTCATAAACCGCTGTTTGACTTGACCTTGGGTCAGAGGTCGAGGGTCAGATTTTTATCAAGCTTTACCTGTCAAATCAAAGAAATGTTTAACTCATTCCATTTAAAGGTAGTATCATACTTTGGTTTTTATCAAAGAAATACAGATTCGTGTGCAAAAATATCAAGACATACAGTAACAGTCATCTGTGAAAATATCAGTCCCGTACGGTGCCCACTGTTTTAGAAAACAGTGAAAAACTGCCACAGTATTTCTTATGTCTTTTCTCTTTTATTTTTGATCTTTTAAAAGATCAAAAATATACTCAGTCGTTGTTTTACTAATTTCTGGATAAATACACCATTTCAGGCGGAAACATTTTAACAGTAGGTTTCTAGTAGCACTATCTTCATACTCTGAAAGTTATATGTTAATCTGTGAACATTTCTGTTTTGGTCTCTTACCAAAGTATGATGCTACCTTTAAATATCCTTTTTTAGGTTTTAGGAAAACATCAAACAAACAATAAATCAATGTGTTGTAATGCTACATATGACAAATGCTGCACATGATTTTTTGCTTAATTTGTTTATTTCCTGTTTTTAATTTTCTAAACAAGAACTGTGTGTGCAATATTTTCATATTTTTGTCTGCCATTTATTTAATTAAGCAAAAATTGATTTAAGACTAAATTGAACAGTAATTAATATTTTGCAGTTATGACTTATTAGGTCAAATACATTTAAAAATACATACACCTGTATCTTGACTTACTAAATAGTATTTAACACAACCACTCACACAATTTGTCTGTAAAAGTGCTGAAAAGTTTTTGAATTTGTGTGAATTTATAACAAGCAGACAAGTGAAAATTCAGTGAAATTAGAAGAAACATCACTATGCTACATGTATGTCACAGCAATGGATAGTCAAGATGATACATTGCTGGTACAGTAATCAGTGCTTTTTTTGGCTACAAACACTGTACATAATCATTAAGTACTATATGTATCAGTATGGAAACTTGTCCAGATATAATACAGCATTTGGTAGTATTCAAATAGTCTCTTGCAATTTTTCAAAAAAAAATGTCTGTTTCAAATGCACACATTTTCTGAAACGATGCACATTATCTCAACAATAAAAACCCAAAGGACTGCCCAAATTTCACACGGAATAATTTCTCTGAACGGCTAGTTAGTGATGGAGTCTATAGGATGAGCTTTTGTGGAGGGCTTTTAATTTCGATGCCATCGAGGCAGCTGTATGTTGCGCATTGCCTGACGGAGCTCCTTGTTCCTCCAGTAGTAAATGACGACATTCAGCCAGTTATTGGTGTACAGGACCACGGCCATGATGGTGGCGTACTTGTACGGAATGTCCCCACTGCTAATGCGGAGCAGTGACGTTATCACTTGAGGAGCCCAGCAAAGCAACACGGCACCAGTGATGATAACAACCGTGGTGGCAGACTTGGTGGTGACTGGTCGCGGAGCTGCTGGCATCTCACCACCTCTTGGGATGCCGATCTGATTCTGTGCTTCGATACAGCGTGCCTGATGCCATGCCACTCTCAGGATGCGCATATAAAGAACGAGAATGATCCCCATCGGCACGGGGAATATGAAAAGTGGCAGCATCTTCACGTACAGGACATGCGAGGGCGCCCAGCAAAACAGAAAACCGGATGCCGCGACATCCATAGAGTACGGAATGATGCACCCTGTGGATGCCAGTCCCCACGTAAGAGCTACGGCAACCTTTGCCCGCTGCGGCGTCATCAGGGTTGGGTACCGGAGGGAGTGGACGATGGCAACGTAGCGGTCAGCGGTCATCAGCAGTAGGGACAGGATGTTGGTGGTCACAAGCATCGGGAGTAGGAGTTCGATCCAGAGGCAGGTGAACGTGCCCTTGGCTGTAGGGTTGACCTGCCTGCTGGTGTAGATGCACAGATGGGGTAGCCCTCCCAACATCCCTAAGAAGAAATCGGACACGGTCAGAGAGGTCATGTATATCTTAGTGGTTTCCTGAATGCCGGTTGTATGATGCAAAAGATAAAGGCATAACGGATTCAGACTGGCCACCAGGAGGACTGTCAGGGCCATGAGTATGATACCCACAATAGTCACGGGATCATTCTGGTGACATGATGCACCGCTGGCATCATCAGCAACCAAATCGGTAGACAGTTCGTCCATTGCAGTCGTATTCATCATGACGTGCACGAATCAGTACAATACCAACATAGACACTGCAACGATGTTCACTGCAACCACAGATTCGAAACACTGTGCCAATTCTGCAGAATTGTGGTTTTAATAATCAGTGTTCCTCACAAAATGTAATTGCCTTGGTGACAAGCTCCAACACAATTTCCAATTTTTTTTCTGCCGGAAATGCTTTTGCCCTCACTGTGATTACAATATACAGGCCTGTTTTCCAACCTCCTTTGTGAACAATGAGTTTGTTTTCGTCCGTATAGTGAAACTGGGGACATACATTGAGTGACTGTTATTGCATTTTCAATCATGCATACTGTTCAACCTTCATGCTCAAGCCATGTGTTTGTTCTTCGAGTCCCAGCCCACTTTCCCTAACCCTGTTTCAACATAAGTGATTTCCTGCTGAATGAGCAATCTCATTTTGTTGAGGCCGTAAGTGTATAACAATAAAAAGCGTCAGCAAAAAAAAAAGTTTAATAAAATTCACCTTGTGCACATTGAATTAATTTTATATTCGTTTCAAGTTATGTTTTTTATTCATTTGATTTTTCATTCGTTGTCCATTGTTTTGACATGTTTATAGTTTTTTTTTCTTTCTTGTATACAAAGCATATTGAGCATGAAATTTGGATGGATTTTGGCTTTTCACATGAGTTTTGATCATCAAACTTTTTTTAAATTTGTTTCTTTCTTTTCAAAGAAGACATTTCCTTTTTGGTGCATTTTAAAGCTGAATTTACAGACTGTAATGGCAAATGGATATATAGTAACTCTGTTCTTCAAGTGTGCATCTAGACATGGGTACATGCTGTACAGTGTAGGTGGACCAGCAGGTCCCAACTGTCCCATGCCAGTAGTATAAAATTGAGTCATAAATATTGTATACAACTTCAATTTGTCACAGGTGGAAAACTGCATGTACCATGCATTGGGTTAGAAAGTAAAAACAAGATTATTCTGTGCAGTCAATTTCTCACACACTAATAAATCATCTTCAGTTTTGTTGAGAAATCTTAAAATTAGCCATTTGTATCTGTAAAAGAAGATTAAGAACACCTCATTGGTCAAACACTGGCCATGTTTCAAAATGGTTTCTTAAGAGTTACTATAGCAGAGCTGTAACTAGTCTTGGTTCGTGACTATGTTATTACTCGAACGTACGAACCGATTACCTCACACTGAGCCATCACGCACATACGTACATGTACCTTAAGGCCTCTCTGAAACAGAGTCTTGGGAATCCTGTAAGGGCCGTGAGTTGCGTGTGGACCTCGTTATGTAGCGTGCTATGTCGTCTTCATGACACACTGTTGAATATGTATGATTATCCACACTGGTCTGCCCACATGTACATGTATGTTAATAGGCTGGGTTTGATTCAAAAGTAACGCATGCGTAGTATGTTTCCCTCCGTTTTTGGGGGGAGATTTTTACACGGTTCCCAAGACTATGTCTCAGAGGGGCCTTTACGTACATGTGTGTGTGTCAGTGCAGGTATTATCGGTTTTTACGTTCGAGCATGGAGGTATTGTTCGAGTAATAACATAGTCGTGAACCAAGACTAAGCTGTAACCAGCTGCGGCCATGTTTGTTTATCGCAAATATAATATTTATGATTGACATTTGAAGAGGCTGTGTGTTTAATAGCGCTCCGCACTTGCGGCATAAATAGCACCGGACCTCAGACAAACATTGCAACCATGCTAACGTGCGTGGGTGTGCGCGTGCATGTGCGCATGCATGTACATGTACAGTCGAGTGTGAGTCAATATTTGTCTGACATCCGGGGATTTTGTGACGTCATTAGTGCGGATCGCTATTGCAATTAAATCTTGTATTTCATTTTCTCATGTTCAGCAACAAGCATCCTGTGATCCAGCAATACTGTCTGGCACTCATGAACGCCCTGTGTCTCCGAGCTCCTGAGGAACGGAAAAAGGTAGGCCAAGATTCATTACACCATGCCTGAAACATTGCTACATATCACAGACAGGAGTAATGTGCTAGTTGCTACCATTACCCACCCTTGCACCATTTTGTTTTATCTTATTATCAAAAAACCATAAGGGAAACTGGCATAGAGCTGAATAGCTCTGTTGGTAGAGCACCGGTACGATATTCCAGAGGGTCGCAGGTTCGAATCCCACTCCAGTCAATTTTCTTTTTAAATGTTCGCCTTTCAAAGACTTGTTTGAATGATTGAAATTGGTTTTACCATTCATCGTCATGTATCAGCACTGCATATTTTATAGTGATTTTTCAGTGTCCCTGAAATAATAAGACGCTGGCTCAGGTGGGGTTCGAACCCATAACATTTATTGGTAAAGGTTAAGCCTAAATTAAATAACTCTCAAAACCTGACAACAAATCTAATTAGCAATGACCACTTTGTTGGTTTGTGTTGCATTATTCCCTGACTAAAGGCCAAAAAAGCCACACTAGGGCAGATGACACAAGAGGAATACATGTGCAATACAAAAATAAGCAAAGGATATGTTCAACAACATGTGGGCTACCCCTGACCAAAATGAGACAGATTTTACAAAATGTCAAAAGCTGGACACAGTCAAGGATAAAATGGAAACATGGGCTTGAATGGCCGTCATTGTATGATTTCCTTTTTGTACAGGATGTAAAGTTGTCCATTTTGCTCTTTTTTTTTCAGAAACTAGAGGATTCGCTCTCTTCCAAGGAGATCCGCACAGTAATCATGGAGGTAAAATACATTGTTTAAGCTAGATGTGAATGAATTTATATTAATGTATATGTTTATGCAGCATCTGGCGGTGCTGTATTAAAGGAGTATGTGCCTCTCAAGGACTGAATATTAATGAGTATTTGTGAATATTTATGAGTATTTATTTAAAGTAGGTTATTTCACTGAAATTTTTGAAATGAGATTTCATGTTTAATAGCATGGTATTGAGGTTTGTCGAGACTGGTTGAAACATCAAATTCTTTAATACTCACCGGCAAGTCCCAGATTCACAAAGAGTATTTCCAAATATATTTATCATTAATACTTATTAAACTTTTTTATTGAGTCATTGACTCTGCAGATAAGTGATGTGTACTACACAGATTGATTTCCTGTAGTCTCGATGATGATACACATCAGTCCTGGATTTTGTCCATGGTATTCAAATCGAAATTCAATTAATTCTTCCTCAAAATATAAAACTCGTCTCTTTTCTCGTCCAGAGTTTCTTTTTAAGAATCATTGCACTATTATTAATCTGCCTCTAATTCAATACGCATTTTTGTTTCTTATTGCAGAAAATTGTCCGGTCCCAAACTATTGGCACGGAAATGCAACATCAGCTGTATGTCTTCCAACAGCTGACTTTTAACCTCTTGGAGAAGAAAATGAACACAAAGATCGACCCAAATAATGAGGTATTGTAGTCCAACCCCCAAACAAAACAAAGAACTGAAAGATTTGATTGTGCGGTCTAAATTGCTGTGATTCCTTCCCTGCTCACCACTTTTGGCATTGTGTAGTATTTTATGACAAATGTTAAATCTACTAGGCTGTGGCTGGCTAGCAGTTGTGATTGATCAGAGGGCAAGCTTATTACGTACTCTCTGGTGAAGAAATTAGACAATGTATCCCGGAAAAGAATGAATTAAAGGAAAAAACAGCTAAGGAAGTAATTTTTGTTCATCGATGGATTTCTCACCTACTTTGAAATGGAGTAGAAAGATATTCAAAACAGTTCCAATGATGTTCAAGGATTCTGTGAAAAGATTCTATAGATCTGGGGCCTTTCTCAAAGCTCGGCTTTGTCTCCAGCTCCATTTTGTGAATCCATTCTATAGAGACATTTGGTTCAGGTTCGGAAATAGATTCTCTGGTTTGAAAAAGAAAACAAAGCTTCAGCTTCAATGAAAAGCCACACCTATAATTTCAGCATATGGATTACCGAGACAAAGTTGGACCCTGAGCCAGAGCCGAGCTTTGAGAAAGGAACCTGGTGAATATCTGAGGCTTGTATGAAATGCTTGATGAAAACTTACAGTGGCTGTGAGTTTTCACAGAGTAGTTCATGTCTGTTTTTCGTTAATAGCTGTGAAGGACCACCCAAAAGGGCAGTTATTATTAAGCGCAGCTTGTTGTGTTCACTCCAACTGCAAGTTATTAAATTCCCACTACTGCCCTCATTGCAAGTCAATAATGTAATTGATTGTAGTATAGTCAGTCACCTAGATCATCATGGAGGTTGAAATAGACCTCCATGCCTAGATGTAGCAAAAGTGCCCTAATTCAATTCCCCTCTTCAATAGGGAACCATTTCCGAAGAAGCTAATAAGCACAGTAAAAAGCCCTACTTATGATTAGCAGGTTACCGGTGAAAATTCTACATGAATGTATTTTGCTTGTGCCTTGTACTGGGATGAGGTTTTTTTGGCAATGAAAATTTGCTCACAAGAATTTCGGCAGGTAACCCTTTTTTGTCTCCTGTTGAGGACTATAGCATGCTAGTCAAAAGTTGAGACCTTAAAAGAAGTGTGAACGAAATAGAAGTGCGAAAAGTATGAACGATTCCTACATGGTGTTTCCGCAAACTGATCCACAAACCCTTTTTTTGCTATTCAAGACATATTCGCGCAGGGCAAATGTTTGTGGTGAGCAGGGCCCAATGTCATTGCTCTGCTTACCATAAGCGTAGAATCAGCGCTTATGGCAGCAAGAAGTTCTGTGCTTACCAGATCCTATTTTATGGATTGGGAAGGAATTTTCAGTTGTGCACATGCTCAGGATTTCTTGCTTACTTGGCTAGCTAGACATTTGTCGCTAACCCAGTAAGTGTAGTATGAGAATCATTAGCGCCAATTTCTGTAGTAAGCAGAGGTATAAAACTAGGAACAGTTCCGTGAAGCCAGCTCCAGATGGAATGATAGCTATCATGGGCCAATTTCATGGAGCTGTTAAGCACAACAAAAATTGCTTAGCACAAAATGTATTGCTCAATGAAGCAAACTACCATTTGATATTCATGGTCAGCAACAGCTGAACAATCACACGTGGAAATTTGTTTGTTAATCGTGTTTTTATTAAAAGACAGAAATTTCATGGTTAGCAAATTGTTTGTGCTAAATAGGGCCGTGAAATTGGTCCCTGGTTAATGTTAACCTGCTCATGTTGATGAGATGCTGGTATAACTCGGTTCATGTGCTCTATCTTTAATAGAAACACAGAGAGAACATCATTGACTTGAGGAGGATAGCGTTTGGTACGGATTCCGACCCACGGAAGGCTGCTTCCAATTCCATGTCATCCAATGACTACAAGAAGCTTGGATTCATGGTGAGTACTAGAGTGGATTCCGGCGCAAGCCAACAATCATTGGCATTTTGTAACTTGTATCATTACCCCTTCTCATTGGGCCCTTCCAGACATCTCTGTTGGCCCCTTCTCTGTCCTTGGAAGACAATGGATGCGCATTAGCTCTTGTTGAGAGCAGCGTCAAGGAATGGCTTAGCAGTCCATTCTGTTCGTGGCAGTCTTGACCGCAGTTGATGTGGAGGTAGAAGGTGGATCGATGGCATGCTTTTGCTGTCTCCCCTTGATTCCTCTCAATTCCCTCAACTGTTGGAGTCTCTTCTCTCGTGTGTCCCACTTTAATACACACATTGTATCCATGAAGCACAGTCAGTGTAATAGCTCGGAGCCCATTTTGAATTTCAGCTAAATTTACTTTATATTATGAAGCGTAGCAAACGGAGCTCACGGCTGGGGTCCAGGAGATAATACCTGGAGCTAAATGCAAGTTTGTACGTACGTGAACATGTCAGCAATATTCTGTTTTGTTATCAGGGATTTGTTTTTCCAAATTTGTCTCCAAGTCAAAATCTTACTGTTCTTTTATAGAAAAAAACATTTAGCTTATGTTTTAACATTTTCTGTGGTTTTAAAGATTTTGTACCACTCGGTAGCATGATTTTTCATCTCAGTGCTGGTTTGAAAGGCTGAGTGCCGGATGTCCCCGACCGGTGCCGACCAGCGTGGCTAGAACACTGAGCACAGTACTGGATGCCCTGAAGGACAACTTATTCCCAAAACATGTTGGTTGGATGGCTTGTGATCAATACTCTGCATAAACTCAGTACTCTGCATAAACTCACATCTTTTATATTCCTCAGTCTAATATCTTCCATGTGGTTTCGTGCTTTCTCTTCCAGAACATCACAAATCCTACGCTGGACTTCATGGCTGTGCCTCCGGGCATCCTTGCTCTAGACTGCATGTATTACTTTGCCACAACTCACAATGAGAGCTATACTAAGGTAACGTAAGCCCCAACTTAGCTTCAAGAATATTCTGAACTGAACTTCTTTACCACTGGGCAAATAACAAAACTATATCTAGTAGCATATTTGTTCTTGGACTGACCTGACCTAAACTCTTATCTTGTCTAGAATGGTTGAGCTAGCATAAACAGCTGTCAAACCAACCCACAGGGCAGTGTCACGCTGCTATCAGTTCCTCATCAATACTGATGGGAACCATGGCCGATCAGAGAGTTTTTGATAATTTTATACTGGTTTGCAAGCTCATGGTTTATACACGAAACTAGCTGTTGGTTGAGCGACAGCTCTTGCTTGGTCTTGCTCTAGACTGACCAGCTCATCCCAGCTATTCCTCAGGGATAAGGTCATTGACCTGTCTTGTACCCTGTCTTCTTCCCTACCAGGTTGTCTTGGAGAACTCTTGCCGGGCGGACGAGCACGAGTGCCCATTTGCTAGAACAAGCATCGCGCTGATCAAGATGCTCTGTGAAATTCTGAAAGTCGGAGAAGCTCGTAAGTATAAATTAATTGTCACGTACCCTATGAGGCCCACTGTGTCCTCTGGTCCTTAAGATGCATCCTCTAACCTTAGCCGCCTTTCAATTCCTAGATCAAAGAAGAAAGCCGGCGGGTAATTCCTTCAGCATAGCAGCACCCCGCCTGTTGATCTCAGAGAGGCAAAGTCGATGTCGAGGTTCAAACGTCTTCTCAAAACATTCTTATTCCCAGACCTTTCTTCAACTGCCTGTCTGCTATTGTTTCTGATCATGTTCTTAGTGTGTTTTGTTCTTGTCCACTCCAGTCCCCTTTTCCCCCACCATGTCCATGTGTTCTTCTTAGAGCACCAGCGAGCGACCCTGTAAATGTTTTGTATTATTATGCATTGAAAACACGATAGTCAAAAATTGTCAGAATCTACTGATGTCAGGCATAGATCCTCCTTTGAAAGCACAGATGATATTAAAATCTTGCAATCTTGCAATCAGCATTCTCCTGAAGACGGCCAGAGCATACTGGTCGGAACATCAAGTTAACCGGCTCTTTTCAGAGCTACCCCTTACTCACAAAAGAGATATCTGTCACATGGTGTTACCGCAAATCCTATTACTTTATGTACTTTACGCCATGCATAGCCTTCAATCTAAAATAATCCATTCCCTTGAATCCTATCAGCCACTGAGACTGGCCAGGAGTACTACCCCATGTTCTTCTCCTGCGACAATGCCTTCAAGGAGTTCTTCTGCCAGTGCATCCGCCTCTTCAATAAGACCTGGAAGGAGATGCGGGCCGAGCTGGAGGACTTTCCCAAGGTCAGGAGATCAAAATAGACAGACCTCTCTAATCGAAGTACATGTATATTCTTGATGTACAGTGGAACGTCACTATAACGAACACGCCGGGATGCACAGAAATTGTTCGTTATTGTGGTCGTTCGTTATAGTAAACAATGTTCAGCATGCCTGTACATTGTACATACCAATTGGAAGGCTAGTATCATACTATAGCCAAATGCTTGGTATAGCAGTGTTCATTGTAGCGGCGTTCCACTGTACCAGTTTTCGAGGGTGTAAGCATTTATTCCAAGCAAGACAAAAACTCGCATACAAAACTAAATTGTTGACATGTAGTTTGGCTTGCGTTGCGGTGGAGCATGTACCGTACACAAAACAAATTAACTGATTGTGTTTTACAGGCCCGCATGTCACTACCAGTCGAAAAGCAATGAATATTCATGCTGTATTGGACAGCTCAAACATAAAACATTGTGCAGTTTCACAACATCGTGATTATATAAGATTGATTGTGTTAACATTGGGTTAATCATAACTGCACAAAATGTACACAAAAAAGGCGGGGAACGTGACTGAAGGAATCGGACATGCGGATCTGCCAAGTTCGACCGACCGTAAACCAATCCCTTCCCTCGGTTCTCGTTCGGTTGAACCAATGACGTCATCAAAGCAGAGCCAAGTTGCCAAAACGCCGAACCAATAACCAAATAAACTTGTTATAGGTTCGGGCTACCAATATACTTCCCTGCCTAGTGTTAAAATGTGCAAGTTTCCTGAAAGTGTGTCCATCATTGTCTTCATGCCTCCAGGTCATGAGCGTTGTCAAGGATCAGATTGAGCGTGTTTTGAAGTGTCGCTCTCCCTCCATGGATCAGTTCTGGTCCAAGCTTCTAAACTACAACTACACCCAGATGCTGAAGCTACAACAGCAGGAACGTTCCGAAAAGGAGGAGTGGAACTCCCAGGCCAGGCCTGTTGTGTCAGTATCAAACCTATGTCCATGATTTCATCAGTACTCCGTGAATGTCATAACACTTTCTCACATACATTCTGAGTCTGTTGTTTTTGTGTACATTTCTTATATGATTATTGAGATTTTATTTTGCCTCTTGAAAGTCTTTCATTTTTTTCATATAGTAATAATTGACATCTATGTAGGAAGGAAAGGGTTATTCATTGCGGTAGATACAGATAAGGAAAAAGGTGATCAAAGTCACGCGATGTCATGTTGCTGGGAGCGACGTCTTGGCTGCTGGAACTGCTAGCCTTCATCAGACAGGGCTAGCAGTTCCAGCAGCCGAAACGTCGCTACCAGCAACAGACATTACATGACATTGAACACCTTTTTCCTTATCGATATATAGTTCCATTGTGTGCCCATTAGGTACACATGATGATTTGGAATTAACTGGACCCAGTGTTATGGCTCTGCTTACAGTAAGCATAGAATCGGTGCTTATGAAATCAGAAAATGACAAGAAAACAATGGTTGCTTACGAGATCCCATTTCATGGATTGGTGAGGAATTTCCAGATGTTCGGTTGTGTAGTTTGCAGCATATCTGAAGGCTTTCTCTCTTATCTGGCTAGTGTAGAAATTTGCAACTGAATCTGAAGGCAGAGAATGAGGGTAATAAGCGCAGTATCCTGAATACACCGATCCAGTAGGCCACGCCCCTTAACAATTTGGCCAATCACAACGCGTTTTTTAAGGTCCGACAAATTGCCGCCATTTTGTCCGACATAACGGCATGAATTTTGTATTCTTTAGTGCACACTTTTCGTTGAGTTTACTTTTGTTTTGTATGTACAAGGCGATTCTTTTACAAACCAGAGTTTTATTCTTCACCTTGGTCAGCGGTGTTAAATATTTCCATTATATTCCTGGCTTTCGATGCCCTGGCTGAAAGTAAAGGTACATTTTTGGCCTTTTGCAAAACCAAAGTCCAACTCAAAGAGAAGTGTTTATGTGGTTGGGTGTATGTGATTCGTCGCGTGTGGGCGATCGTGGCACTTGATGTGCGTGCGCGTGTGCGTTGTTGCTAGGACGTTGCTATGGTGGGCGTGGCCTACTGGATCGGTGTATTAAGTAGTGCCATGAAATTAGGCTTGGATAATGACTTAGGAGTCACATAATGCATTGTCATGAGTATAGAGTACATGCACCGTTTGAAATACCAAGCCCTACTGCTCTTTCCAGGCCCTCACTTGCTTATAAGAAAGAAAATGTTGGTAGCACTTAAAGACTAACCAGGGGAATAAGTACATTTGCTGCTTCATCAAATGATGTAATTGTTACTACGAAAGCTTATGTACTTATGCCATAAGCTTTCGTAGTAACAATTACTTCATCAGATGATACTTCTTCTGCTAGTTAGTCTTTAAGTGCTACCTTAATTGTTGTTAATATTTGGATAGACCGACACGGCTACCCATGATTTGCTCATGAGAGAGTTGAATGTCGCACACCATAAACACAATTCCTCTCCTTATTGCTGTCTCTGCTGCACCAACCTTTCAGTCTTTATCATCAGAAAACTGACATATGGTTGTGATTTTCTCGTCTGATTGTGTTATTTGTTCACAGGGAGTTGAGAGAAGAGATCAAGCCAGAAATAATGGAGCTGATCAAGCAACAGAGATTGAATTACCTCATGAAGGGAACTCAGTTCAACAGATACAACAAAGCTGGCAGAGCTAAAGGTATTCAAATTGCATTAGAATTTACACAAGGGCCATATTTTCATGAGATTGTTTGTTTCCTTTTCTGTCACTGCATAGAGTCATTCATTATGGTCATTTTTCTATTAAACCGAAAATCACTTTGGCTCAGTGGAAACATTCTTTTCAGTTATTCTATTACAATAATCTCATTTTAATTGATCTTGGGTTGGACCATGTGTCTAACGAGAGGTTACTCGGGGAGAGTCAGATGAGACCTATTACCTGCATGATACATAAGCGCCAGATGCGACTGTACGATCATTGTGGGTAGATTCCTTGCGAGTGATCTTGTCAGGGTGATTCTCTCTATGAGAAGAACCTACTGGTGGGAGTCACCCTGTAGGGTGTCCGCATGATACGTGGTTGTGTCAGATGGATCGTTGTTTTGCTGAGATGGGGATGGGTTGCATGGCTGCCTGGGGGATGGTCAACAGAAGACTGAAGGAGTACCGCTCGAATGTAGATGCAACAAATCGCTGCTGCTGTGCATGTTCCCTCTGAATTGATCTTCATCTTTCTTACTGTATGTAATTTTCACTGCATATACAGTTGGCTCTTGGTAAAAAACAAGAAATATTTTAAGATCCCTCTCTTCCAAAAAATGAATTCTGATATTCCAAGACTCCTTTTCATTCTGTGTTTTTTTTTCCAGATAAGTTTTGGTATTGTCGCCTTTCTCCCAACCACAAAATGCTTCATTATGGAGATATTGAAGAGAGCAATGTGCCAGCTCCGGAATCCCTGCAGAACAAACGTAAGTCATGTGACAAGTTCTTGTGAAAACAGTGGTTCCCTTCAGTTTACCTTTTCTTCTGTTGAGGAAACAAACAAGAAAACAACATTGGAATTTTTTCTGCAGTCAATCATTTGCTATATTTTTATTTTATACACACATTACCTCAGTATCTACACTGGGATTTGTTCATATACCACGAACTACCACACAAAGTACCACACAAACAGTTTTTTATTCCGCATTTCTCACTAGTGTTTTCCCGTTTTATCTCGATATTGTGTTTTTTCATAATTTTTTATAGCTTTTACCTCATAGATTTATCTACATTGTAAGTTTTGTAGCTGTTTTTATTGGTGTTGTAATAGTACTTTTTTCTTATGATATCGTAAGTAACAGTTTAATTCCTCATTTTAAATGTAGTTCTTCAATGTCCTTTTGTATACGGACTTTATTTGTATTTTATCGTAATAGAGGTTTTTATGTTTACATGTTTTACTTATTATTTGTAAGGCGCTTTGAGGTGATTTTTTACATAAGGCGCATTAGAAATATTTAATTATTTATTATTTATTTATAAACTACACTGTGATGTATGGCGGTATTCAGGATACTGTGGCGGTGGGTTAGGGTTGAACATCTGTATCCTATGATTTCTGTATTCATGGTATTTGACTGTCCTGTTTTCTGTCTGTAGTTCCTGTAGCTGACATCCAGGATATGTTGGTGGGTAAAGACTGCTCACACGTCAAGCAAATCAGGGTGAGTTTCACGGTAGTCTTCACAAATGAACCTCTCGCAGTTTGATTCTGGATTAAGTGTGGTATACACCTAGAACAAGACTGAGACCATACAGAGTGCAGTATTTTCCATCTGAGGAAGTCTAGAAGGGAATGATTAGGCCTGGGCGATTAACTCGATTAATCGATTAATCGCGATTACATTCCTGTGTCGATTACTCGATTAGTAAATTCTGAACTACTCGATTAATCGTGCCAGCGCGATTAGTGCCTTCGAGTTGCGATTAATTCCATGAGTTACTACTATTCTCAGTCGATCAATAGTCATGCCGTGTGTGTTGCATGGAGCAGCTGCATAGACTTTGTGACAAGTCGTTAGACATTCGTGTTTTGTCCGTCAAAATTAGGTACAATCATTGTGCATCATGCATCGTTCGTATAGTGAGGCAACGCAATCTTGATTCAATATAATCACGATTAATCGATTAATCGCGATTATTTCCTCCGCGATTAATCGATTAGTGAAAAGCACTAATCGCCCAGGCCTAGGAATGATTGAGTTTGCTCAATCATTCCTTACACCTCAACTTTTTCCCAGAGACCCTTCTTGCTTAAATATCACTTGGCGTCGCCCACAATTGATTTTTGTCATCAACAGTGCATTCCAGGAAAGCTACCCCTGCTGATCAAGCCAATTGTGGCTCACTAATTGTGAATTTGGCCTTATAATTTATTCGTCCTCACTATCTTCAACCAGTGCTGGAGTTGAGTCCTCAAATCCGAGTACAGAGTACTCTGAGTACTTCAGGGTCCGAGTACTGGGCCAAGTCCGAGTACATTGCTGTCGAGTCCAGTCCTAAGTATCGAGTCCGAGTACATTCAAGGTCGAGTACAGGGCCGAGTCCGAGTACCAAAGTCCAAGTCCACGTCCGAGTACAGTACCAACTCACAGTGCAAACAAAAATGCATTTTTTCACAAAGATGTTTACAATTGGATGTTGAACATGTTGTGCCACTCTTCTCAGAAATTAATGTTTTTCAAACCTTGCAAATGACACTGTGCTACTTACTCCATTTGATACTAAACTCCCGATGATCTTCATACTCCCATTGTATAATTTATCGGAAATCGGCAACATTATCAGCCATGAAATTGTAACGAAAATGGAATTTGCACTAATAGTGGTCAAGTACTTCCAAAATTTGAGCACATGGAATCAAGTACGGGCCAAGTGCATTTATTTTTGAGTACTTTTTATCAAGTACGGGCCAAATACATTTTATTTTCGAGTACTTTTAATCGAGTACGGGCCGAGTATTTGTCTGTACTGGAGTTGTACTCGAGTACGAGTACGAGTACTCCAACACTGTCTTCAACATGGAAATCGGTTATTGATGTAATTGCATGTATTCATCTTCAACATCATAGTGCCCACCAAAGGAATAAATTGAAGATGCTAAATGATGTGACACAGGGGAAAGTATCTGTGCACAAATCTCTGATTGCCTTAGAATCAAGTGATACAGCTACAGCATCTGTGGTCTGAGACACATTTCCAAACGATGGCAATGCATACATGTTTAATCATTGAAGTCGCTGATCCAGGATTCCAGATCATCATAAGATCAGCCTGAAGCTTGATTGTTTATGCTGGTTATAATAATAATAATAATAATATGGATTTATATAGCGCACTTATCCGGAGAACAGTTCAAGGCGCATACACAAACAAAAAAAGCATGTACAAGTAATTATGAAATAACTAGTTATTGCGAAGCAGATGAGATTTCAGTTTTCTTTTGAAGCTGTCCAAGGATGTTATTTGACGGATTGTAGCAGGGAGTTTATTCCAAATGGCAGGTGCTGCCTTAGCGAAGGCACGCTGACCATAGCGGATTGTTCTAGTTCTTGGTTCTGCTAGCAAGTATGAGCCTGATGATCTAAGAACCTTAACCTATTTGCTTGAGGGTGATAAGTTCACAGTCAATATTACAAGTACCTCGTTTAATATTCAGCAATGCCCACTCTCGTATTGCTCGTATAGCACAATTTGGAATTACTCATGAATGGCATTATCATAATTCGTTTTAAATTTAGAATTCACTATGGATTCATATTTACATGAATGTTATACCTCTTGAATTGTAAATGTTGCTGGTAGTTCAAAGTCAATGATGACATTATGTATGTAACAGACCTTTAAAATAATCTGTTAAGAAAAATATTGAAGAAAGTAATGAAAAAAATGTTTTGAAAATTGCCACATTGCTGTAATACTCTTCAGAACCCCATTTACAATTCATAAAAAGTACTGTTGAGTTCAAATGCAAGTATCAGATGCAGGTTTGATTATGCATATGGTAGAAAGTACCGGGTACATTATTTTTACTGAATTTGACGTTAGGTGCAACAATTTTCACTGAAAAAGCTATGTTGGGGCTACATATCACATAAGGGCGACAATTTGGTGTCGTCCTAATATTTGTTCTCGAAAACTAGAAAGAAATTTACTTTCGGAAATGTACGACCTTTGACACGACCTTTACCCTTTCTCCCTTGTATCCAGGGCAACGTGACCTCAGCTTTCTCTATCCTCCACCATCCTCCCGACCAGCATCTTGACTTTGTGGCTCCAAACCAAGAAGCTGTGAGTAGTATACTTATTTTGAGTCATTTTAAGAAGTCTCAAAATGGCGGTAGAAATTATTATTAAAGGTGCAGGATTGGTAACATACCCAAACAGAAATGTTCACCGATTTACGTATAACTTTCAGTGACCTTTACCAATCATGTATTGTACCTTTTAAGTTAACTTCGTAGCATTCATGTTTTTGATCACCAAATAACCACAAGGGAAACTGCCTGGATTTTATGTCATTGAAAAGTGAAGAAAGACAAATTGACTGCAGGATTCGAACCTGCAACCCTCGGAATACGATGCTCTATTAAAACGTTTTCGTTCTTGTATGGGTATGAGCTGATTTCTGTCATAATTACTTGTTTGCATTTCTATTTTCCCCCCCATATGCAGTTTGACATGTGGTATGATGGCATCAACGCGTTGCTAGGGAAACCAATGGTAAGCAAACAGACGGAGGAAGACATGGAGATGCTACTGAGCATGGAGATCAAGATGCGTCTCCTGGATACGGCTAACGTTCCCATCCCCTCCGATCCTCCACCCATCCCTCCGCCTCCATCAGATTACAACTTCTACTACGACTCTCTCTGAATCAAATCCCTCAAGCTGAATGTCTGTCCAGATGGAGAATGTCTACTCAGTTCATGGCACTTGTGTCTCATGTTTGTAGCTAGATTTTACAGGATACAATATGTAACATACCTTGACATAAAATGTGGAATATTTAATATCGGGAAAAAAGGCATTTAGGTACGCGTAGTCAGATTTGTTTGGGGGACTGTTGTTGTTGTTTTTGTTTTCTTTCTTTTTTTAAGATAATAATAATAATATAGACATTTATAAAATGTGCAACAAATCCACCCAGAGGGTGCTCAAGGCGCTTACCATAATTATCACTGGTCATTGGGCCCCACCAACATTCCTGAAACAATTTCAACTCCCTGGGGAGTATACAGCCCTGGCTACCTTAAAGCGCACAGAGGCTAATCAAGCACTAAGCCATCTAGCCTAACAGGTACCCATTTACACTTGGGTGAAGAGCAATATGTGACAAAGCATATTTCCCAAGGACGCAAGCACCACTAACCCATGGCTGGATTCGAACCCACAATCTGTAGATTGACCACAAGAACTTTGAGTACGACACTCCAGACCACCAGGCCACAGCACCCCACAACAAATGCATTGATACAATTTTTTTCTTCCATTCTCTTACTTTTCCCCATTACCTACATGAAACTACCGACCATTGAGTGGTTACCATGTGGCTCTGAGAAGGATAAAAAATCCCGTGATATTGAAGTTAATCACAGAATGACCGCCTCATTAAATCGTATAGGTTTGTATAGGTTATCAATTTTAAAATCCAAAATGGCCGACAAACATATTATTCCATTTTCATTTCAGGCCTTTGTATACATTTTTTCAACCACATATAAATATAGTGTTACATGGCTTTATATATTATTTTTATATTATTTTGGTTTTGTTACAAGGAACTTTAGTTCTGTTTTCAGTTTCATAATCAGATTTTTGTACCTTTTTTCAGCTGTATATTTACACGTAGATTTGTATACAGAAAATGCTGACGGGATGTGTCAGAAGTGAATTTGATGAATCATGTAGCTTTGAATTTATTAATTAACCCTAACCCTTCCACACAAGATGAGCTGCTTACCACACATTACCACAGTCTCATAAACCATGCATTACGACACAAATTTCTCTTGCCAATGGAAAATCCATGAGTGGTAAATTGTAGTATGGAGGTGGGTTAATTGGCGTTAGTGGATTAATATACAAATAGTAATAAAAGTTTATGAGTAGAATGGTAAGAATAATTTCATGAGCTGACAGTTGCGTTGTTCCATTTCACGAGGGGAAGCCAAATGTAATGGTGGAACAGTCCAGCATTCATTATTTGTTTTATATCATGCCCGCATGCGCGCGTGCAATTACGCGTGCGCAACCTACCGCAGAATAACTCACTGAGAACATTCTAATGAATGGTATCCATTCATTGGTCAGTGTTAGTACGGATAATTTGGTGACATGTGATCAAGCTCTACCAATCAGATGACTGAGATTTATGAAGGCATGATATAATAGCAGGATATTACAAATGTGGGCTCTGTGTCACATTCGGCATTAAACAGAGAAATCTAAAGATGTAAAAGCTGACTGGAGCAGGATTTGAACCTGCGACCTGTTGAATATCGTAACGGTGTTTCATTTATAAGTACACAACTTGACTGTTTGACAAAAAGTATGATAAATCCTTTTTGAGTGTATGAAGGTTTTAGATTACCATACCAGTCTGGTTATAATCAGGCTTTCAAATAATGCATTATTTATATTGATTACTCAGGCACATTGGAGTGGAGTCAGACTTACTTCTTTTTTTATAAAACAGCAGAAGTTAAACAGGGGCGCGCATTTTGGCGAACAGAACCATAGTTTGGGGAGGGCGCCCAAACACTTGCAAAATGTAAACAAAAATGGAGGGTAGTATTGGAGCAGACACATTTTTTTTTTGTATGTGTCATGTATCGGCAAAATCTAATGCCTCAGATATATTCCAATTTTATTCAGATTTCAGGTATATTTCTTGAAAAGATTTCAAATATAAGAAACTTCAGGAGGATGATCAGAATGCACTTTTTGGTACAATTGAGCTTTTAGATAAAGATTTGGTCAAAAGAAAACTGATGTAGTGATGCAAGTAATTAATGGCAGTTGGAATAAAAATGATTTATCAGGTCACAAGATCGTTTTGATTGTCTTGTTCCTCTTCATTGCATATAAATTGTCTAAATGTTTGTTTCAAATTGGGATCAGACCATTTATCTAATTATTTTCGGTCGTTTTTTTTTTTTACTAATTTCTGGATAAATACACCATTTCAGGTGACAAATTTTAACAGTAGGTTTCTACCATCACCATCTTTATACCTTGTAAGTTATACGAAAATCTGTGAACATTTCTGTTTTTGTTTCTTACCAAAGTATGATACTACTGTTTATTTTCATTTTCTATATTTTTTGTATATGGTTAATTTCTACAAACAAGTTGATACAAAAAAATATCTGAATCTTTCTTGAACTTTTTCGTAATTTTAAAGTTCGCAATCTACCCATAAATCCAGCTAAACTTAAAGTTTAAGCATTAAAAATAGATACGCCCTCAATTCAAAGACTTGACCCCACCCACCATACATATCACTTTTTTATTTCTCGTGCCCCTCACATTAAACCTTCTCTATGAATGGACTCGCCCATTTTCATCAACAAGAAGATCGACTAGCCTAGACTCGAGGCCGCAGCGTGTATGTGTAGTGTACATACTGTGTATACGTACGTGTGGATCATGGTCGTTGACGGTTTCGTGCGAAGGTGAGTAAGAAATATCCACCATTTCACTCGATAATATCCCCCCTCCGATCGCCCCGATGTGTGGTGTAACACGTCAATACAGTAATCTGTCAATTGTCACTTGACAAGAGCCCTGATTTGATGATACCTATCGACTAAAGGTTTGTGTTTGTAAGAAAAGGAGATTTTTTTGATGATGATGGCTGATGATGATTTTAATTCTTGATTGGCGACGTGTATAAGGCCTAGGCACTGCATGGATGCTGCACATGCAGTGTTTCCCGTGCACGGACCATAGTGTTAGCTCGCCTACATTCCTGTCAAATATTTCCTTAGTCTCTGGTTAGCTACATCCACGATCGTGACAACTGACATGCATGGCTTGATCGAAAAGGTTTGTGCATATCTAATTTTTTAGCGAAATCCTTATTGCATCTTATTAATAATCAGCGCAGCCACCACATCCACAGCAGGTGAAATTCTGAGGAGAAATTGTTTTTTTTTGCACGCAAAGAATATTATTATCAACTAATTTCTCAAGAGAATATTTTGCAAAGGTTTCTGTACGGCGTGGCCAGATGGGCTTGAAGTTTTAATTTTACTTGATTTGTCAAGTAAAATCTATTTTACTGCTGCTTCACTGTTTATGAATATGATATTATCATTTGACTTGCTTAAATATGTTATGTTTAAACATTTTTTTTTTCATACAAACACTGTCTATATTTAGTGTCATGAATTTAGGGACAGGTGTATACGTAATTGGCACCGCCCACACAAAAACGATCATACATTGGTAAAAAAAACATTTTAAAAACCATTTGACTATGGAATTGAAATTATTTAAGAAATTCAACCTTGGCATTTCAGTGTAGGCCTATATTGATAATCATCAATATTTAATTACTTATTTTGAAGGAAAATTGTTAAATATGGTACATGCCAAAAGAAAGTGCAGTTATGTATTGGAATCCCTATCCAAGTTAGGTTGCTAAATATAGCTTGATTTTCATGCTTGGCAACAGATTACACACACTGCTTTCTGCATGACTTGGCCGGCCCCAAGCGCACAAAGTCAGGTGCATGCCACATGTATGCAATAAAATGCCAAAAGGCCCAAACTGGAGTTGATATCTCACTGTATAAACTCATCATGTCCTACATGCCATGTTATGTGTATTGCACCAAGTGGCCTATTGGTAAGTAAATAAACCCAACCCAAACTATGTCACATCTTGGTACTCAAATCAACAAACACAATTTTACACATGGCCGAGTTTTTTTCATTTTTTGTTTTTCATCTTTTAACTAAACTTATGTACTCTTAGTTTATTTATAACTGTCTGTGTTACTTCACTTGCACCTCAAGCTGGTAACCCCAAACCCTCATCCCTCCCCAGAAAATGGGAAGGTATCTACTTACCAATTATACACTTTCATCCAATCAGAATGCTTCATATTTTGCTTGCTCGTCCAAGCGTGCAGAACAGATAATGCAGCCTAATGTCTATTTATGTGTGCAGTTCTGGAACATGTGAAATGCCTACATTTTTTTCTTTGCATAATACTTTACCAAACACTCACTAATAATTCATTCATTCCAAAATGAAGGTCAAAGCTTGTTTCCCCCCCCCAAAAAAAAACTTGACCCAAATAAATCTGGTATTGAAAGTTATTTGAATTTTGCTTGGAGTTAGGCATGTTAGAAGGGCCTGACACGTTCCAATTCTAGCAGGATTTTTATCAAAGGTTAAATGACAAGAGGACAAGAACATGCAAGCAAAGATGTACATGTACATAAATGGATGAGAGGATCTGAACAAAAGGGGAGGTTGAATTAAGAATTTCAAAATATTTCTTTATATTTATTTCAATATATATAGAAGAAGAAAATGAATATTTTGGGAGGTTACAAATATTACAATTCAGGTTACGATGTTAATCTTACTCAAACCATAGTTAAGAGGGTATTTCAAGTGTTTTTTTTTTTTCAAGCCCTGGAATGCTAAACATTTAATGATGTGAACATAATTTATTTGTTATCATTATTTTTAGCCTATATTCACATTTCATTGACAGAATTAAAGTACATCAACTTGAACTTGCCTAGTTTATAATGACCTCGGTATTGGTATGAGTACAACACCTGTTATGTACAGTTCTAGAAGCACAGACAGTATTGTGGCAGGTATTAAGTATTGATTTTTGATTGGTGTACATTCAGCATAGCTGAATTTTAGCACCTTCTCAATAAATGCAGTATCTCTCCGGATGTGAATTAATAATCATTGATAAAAAGCTCCCAATTGTCTGAAGGATTTATTTGACATACACTCCTTTTCTCACAAATGCAGAATATGATTACATAACTCAATGGAAATATGCATTTTGTCATTCCAGAAATGATTCATTCATAACGAGGAATATTGATCTAGTACAAATTAAACACATCAGATGATTTTGTTTTAGATAGCATACTTTAGTGAAAAATAATCGAGTGACAAGTTGCTGTAGTACTAGTAGTAGTCAAAATAAAATAAAGCTGGTAATAAAAATGAAGCACCCATCCACTGTAATTGTTTACTATTTCCCCCCTATAGTCAATGCCTTGGTTCAAATGTCATTACCATGGTGACCATGATGATGTCATTGCCTACACGCCCTCAAGTAGTGATTGCCTCCGTACCCCTAATATTAACCAATGCCTCTGTCATGTTAGTGCCCCTGGTCCAAAGTGGCCAAACATCCCGTTATTCCCATTTATAAGACATGATTTTCAGCAAATTGAAGAGTCTTTTGGTCTTCTTCATAGCTAATACCTCACCCATTTTTTGAACCCAAGCTCTGTCCTGTGTTAATGTATTTATAATGCATCCACTTTCTTGAGTGATAAACAGCCTGGTTCACAATTAGCTAGGTCAACGTGTAGAGCTCTCAAATATGTACTTGGCTATCCCTCTTCTTATCTTGCCTTATCTTATTGTCTATCAGAGAAGTACTGAGAATGGGAGACTTTTGGAGAGTCGGTCTAACTGTTGACTCAAGACCGACTCTCCAAAAGTCTCCCGTTGTTGTATACCGGTAATGGCAATGTACGACGTTTTGCATCTACACTGTAGGGTGGTCTCTTCCATTTCTTACCAGTTGTTTACTTTTGAGTACACACGTAGAACAAATTTTGCCTGATCAAAATTGTGTGTGCATGCTCAGAAGTAGTCTGAAATTACATGTAGTCCATTCCCTCTGTTACCATGGACCCTTTAACGGATCAACCGGACGTATGCAATTGAGATATATCCAAGAAGTGCATTGTGGGACGGGTTGCGCTAAACAATTTTGCGCAAAATCTCACAGATCAGCTAAAAATTTCCAGGTTGCTGTTGGTGCACGTCTCATTCTGGCTTCCGCCATTGTGCCATCAAGTACAAGAACACCGCTATTCCACAGTCCAATTAATTTAGTTCTACCATGTCTAGATACCCTTTTCATCAAATTGTCAGCAATTTGCGTATTTAAGTTGTCTCATATGCCACTTCTTGTCATCATCATTCAAGTCATCCATCATGACTAATATTTCACTGTTCCTTGTTTTTTTTTTTTTTCATGCCTTGCTCTACATGTATTATAATTGGGTTCAACTCATAGATCTTAAAATTACTAGTGCGCTAGCTCCGTGTACAAAGTGATGCCTGCTGGGCGCATCCATGTTTGTGCACAAACCTATGGAAAGCACAACATTCGTACGTTTTCTGTACGTTCATTTGCATATCTCTGTTGTGTTCTATACAGGTGCTTTATGGAAGCCAAATATGCCCCAAATCCGACGCACCTCCGGTAAATGCGCGTTTCATTTTGCACAGTCCGCGTACACGCGCTGCTCTTAAATTTTGCCATGACGTTGGATTTTATCAGCAGTTGAGTCACGACTCACGAGTACAGCATGCAGCAGCGTTCACACGTACTAATAATTTGCGCGTTGCATTACACTCTTCGACTGAAAGGCATTCTAGTCAAAGTTTTCTTGTTCCACAGACACGTACACAAATTCAAAATGACTGCGCCCAGACGGCTTCAAAGCGTCTACACACGGAGAACGCGGAACTAGCGCTCTAGTAATTTTAATATACACCATGTACACGTAGCTCTATGGTTCAACTTCATTTAATACAGCTATTGGTGACCTTTGGAAAATCATCACATTTGCTGTGATGTGCCTTTAAGTTATTGACACTGAAACTGTGAAACATAAGGCACTGATTGCTGTGCCCTTTTCATCAAGCATGTTTTCAAGGCCCCTCCCCCAAGTAGTATATATCTGTCATTTTCCTTCCTGAAATTTATAACCATCCCAGTCAAACTCATTACATCTGTCTCATAGGATGTCAATTTGGCAGGAAAATTACAAATTGCTTTTTGTCACTAGGGCTAGGATTTGATTTGACAGGTTTGAAGAACTTTGAACATTGAAACAAGTGAAAATCTATCTGTTTAGAAATTTGCTACTTACATGTAAACCAAAAAACCGAAGCAAATTGTTTTTAATATCATACCTTTCTTTCAGTTCCTAACAATTGTATCAATAATTTGTTTCTTATTTTGATATTTAAATAAAGACAATGATTGGTTCTGGAGAGCCGTTAGACAATAAAATTTAAGCAATTTTTTTTCTCTTTATTTTTGGGTGAAGACAAGTTTTCCTTGTTAAACAAAGCATCTGAAATGTTATTTTCCACACTAACTTAAATGACTTTCAATTTAGTTGACACTGCCCCAAAACAATGTGTACTTCTTTTCGAGTTTACCAAATGTTTCCCAACCACATTATGTTCTAGTAGGCCTACCATTTATTTCAATAACCAACATAGAAAGTAAGAGATACATGTATGTTGATAAATGTTTCAGTACCCTGGTGTGTCCAGCACTAGTTTTCTCTGCATTTGGTATAAAGCAGTTTTGAAAAATTAATGTAAAAGTGTGTGTTGTTGGAAACTACTTTCAAATAGGCCTACTGCTCAGTCTATGCCTATGGACATCATATACAAATGACACTTAACATTTGCCAATTTGATGCAATTTGTGAGCTAACTTATGCCTTGAATTTTTTGACAATGGCACTTTAAAATGTATCCTAGTATTTGTAAAAAAAAAAGAAATAATAATAAAGCTTCAGTTTTCAAAGACTTCAATAATAGGTGATTTCCTTTTTATTCTTTTTCATTCATTGGTCTGGCTATTTTTAGTGTGTGTTTTTTTCTTGTCTTTTGTTCCATCAACTAGTTATTCATAAAATGCCGTGGCACAAGGGTTGCTTTGAGGAAGAGAAAATTAAATTTTACAATGTACTCCGCCGGGAAATCATTTGGACGTATTTTTAACTCCTTAAATCTCAATATTATCCTTGCATGTTGTTCAGATGGAGCTCGTACAAAGTCATGGTGATACATGTACAGTGTACGTGTATTAAAGATTCATGTCATGTACATGTAGGAATTGGAGACTTTAAATTGAGAGTCGGTCTTCAAGTCAACAGCGCAAGCGCACGCACAACAGCGCAGGCGCAAAACAATGCGCACATGCTCACAATTTTGTGCGCATGCGCTGTTGACTTGAAGACCGACTCTCAAAAGTCTCCCATTGGTCACAGCCTTTTTAAGCTTTTTTTGTGTGGGTCTGTTTTGGGTATTAATTATAGAGTTATCTTTGGATTTTTCCAATTTTTAATATTTTATTATTATTATTAATTTCTTCTTTTTTTTGGGGGGGTGGCCTTTCAACACATCTGTATTTTTTTTTATCGCATTATATAGGCCTATGTTATGCTTATTTTTTACTAGCGTGCAGAAATGCAAGTAGTCTGTTCCCGACCAGTTTTGCATGCACGTTGAGGATGCGGTTTTATAATAGCCAACCTCCAATGTATGCTGGTGGATGGTGTTTTTTTTTTTTTTTTTTTTTTTTTCTTTGTTAAAAAGAGATACAAGCGAACCAGATTTTTATGAGCCATATGGTAGGTTTACTGAAACAGCCATTTACAGTTTGAACAATACAAGTTCTGTGATCTACATACAGGCATGGCATAGTGATGTGTAATACTGGTAGTTCTAAAATACTGGAAGGAATTTGTTAGGAATGCTTAGCCAAACTGTAGGCCCCTATCTGTGCTAAGGCAAATTGCTTAGCATTTCTGTTCAATTATTCCCTCCTCCCTGTAACCCCCTAACCCGGCTCCCCTCGGATCCAGTGCACTGTGATCGGAGCTCTATGGATATATACCGGTACATTGTACATGTATAATTCATGAGTTGATTGTAACAGACATGATGTGAGGTCGCACTACTACCATGGCGATCATATACTGTATAGGGATATTATACTATCACATGTGCATACATGTGTGTACATTACGTTCTGCATCCCTTGTGGATGGATGCTATAGTCTGTTGCTATCGCTGTGTGTATAGTGTACCAGTCAGGGTGTTTTTTTTTTCACGTTGGCATTCGTCTGCATGCATCAAGCTCTGGTTGTGCGCATGTTGTGCCTTGCCTCGTTGTGGGTTCGTACAGCATTTAATTGCCGCCGTTGTTGAACCGCTGCTGAGTACAAGGTGGATATATATACTGATGAATTTATGTACACTTGCATAATTTGGTAAAAAAAAATTACAGCGCACATACGGTGCACCAGTGCATGACTATGTGAAGCTCTATATAGCGTTGTCTTGTTGGATATAGCTGTTGATACATGTAGGTGATGTGTGCTGAATGATGTGCTGTATGCATATGTACACTTTTGTACAGCATGCAATATTGTATGGTGCACATGCTGAACACAACATCAATTGTATGTTATTTTTGTATGAAATACGCACATGTACGTACATAAAGGCTTTTCACCCTGTGTATCAGTAACGTGGAAGTAAATGCCATATTGTTTGCAATTTTCACGTATGGCCTTGTGTGCATTGTATTCTACTTGTGCAGTCAGGGTGACCATGCACACGTGTATTTTGTGTATTGATGGTCATCGCAGCCAGAGGATAGGGTATTCTCGTAACAACTTCAATTTTATTTCAAATGTGTTGTTGTTGAAGGTGCAGAAAGGAGCTACATTTGTATTCCTAGGAGCTATGTGTTTGTGTAATACATGATGGCATGATGCTTAATCTTCTTTTCATCACACAGATGAGGTCGGACTATCCTCTCCGCCGTCTCCCGTCCGTGTGATGATCACCTGAGACCCGCCTACCAGAACCCCTCTCCAGATGGTCTAGCCTTCTTGCTAACCTGGGCTGCCCGCACAGAAGGAGTGCGTCTGCGCTCGGGCCAACCGGCTTTCTCATCCCCAAATGAACGGCGGGCGCTTTGACTTTGACGATGGGGGCTCCTACTGCGGCGGCTGGGAGGAAGGCAAGGCCCACGGCCACGGGGTCTGCACGGGGCCCAAGGGCAAAGGGGAGTACAACGGCTCCTGGCACTATGGCTTTGAGGTGACAGGAGTCTACACCTGGCCCAGCGGCAACACTTACGAGGGCCACTGGGAGCACGGGCGACGCCATGGCCTAGGGGTGGAGAATAAGGGACGGTGGGTGTACCGTGGGGAGTGGACGCAGGGTTACAAGGGTAAATACGGTGTCATACAGAGTCTGGCCAGTGGAGCACGATACGAGGGGACCTGGAGCAGCGGACTTCAAGATGGTTACGGACAGGAAACATATGCCGATGGAGGTAAGTTGTTCCAAAAAAACTGAAGCGCTCATTTCCCTTCTCTTAATTTCTCCACTAGTAAAAAGACCACTGTTACTAACAAAACTCCTCTCCATCACAGCACATCCTAGGTTATGGTTCTTCGTGCTTGGAGTTAGGAGGGCCAGGGGCCAATTTCATAGAGATGCTTAATTAGCACAAAAAATTGCTTAGCACAAAAATGGCTTGCCCAATAAAACAAACCACCATTGAAAATTTGATTTGATATTCATGGTCAGCCTGCGAACAATAGTCAAAGAACAATTGCAAGTGATGTACACAACACATGGAAATTTGGTTGTTAATCCTGTTTTTTTAAGGTAGAAATGTCATGCTTAGCGATTTTTTTGTGCTAAGTAGCTCTATGAAATTGGCCCCTGTTGTTTCGATCCTAGCAAGACCTTTCTCAAAGAAGAAAAGAGGAATAGAAAAGATCTTGCAAGGATTGAAACATTAGGCCTGGGGTCGATTTCACAAAATTCATTGTAACTTAAATGTAATAGCATTTGTAGGACTTATGATGCATTGCAGCCCAGCGTAGGATACTATATGGGTTATCCTTGGTAAACTCAAATTACAATCGATCATAGGGCTTCGTGAAATCAACCACTGGCCTCCTAACTCCAAACATTTTAGGTCTTTATTTTCGTTGATGAGCAGTTTGCAGCAGTTTATTTACTTGTAACGGTTTCTCTGTTGCGTACTTGTACAGTGCATGTACTTGCTTTATATGTGCGTAACTTCAAGTCAGTGACAGGGTCCGGTCACTGTAAGTGCATTCATTCAGAATTGATGTTTTGAAATTACTGTCACTCTGATTGTCTGACTTCCCTGTATTAAATCAAAAGGTAAACCACTTTAGGTTGAAAATTTGAAACGCTAAAAGGATGCATATTGTATTCTCCTATACACTGTCAACTGGTTTGCACTTTGAATGGCTTCCTATCATAAAACCAGTGTCTGAAGTCGCCCAGTTACATTATAAATAGTTACATAATGCACATACAGTGTACACGAAGTGTATACTTTTACAAAGATTGAAATTTTATAGAAGATATAGAAAGAAGTACAGTGGAGATGTGGAATACTGCACTATATCGCGGTGGGATCTTAGAAATAGGGCTCCGCGCTTGTGACGTCACATTCATGCCTTAAGTACCCTGATGTTCGGACTAAGCCTCGTACGTATGGTTTAGAAAAAACACATTTCACGAAAAGTGTCAATGTTTCTGGTGGAAATTTAGACACTTCCCATTTTTGCGAGTTTGTACGCATGAAAAATTTGCAGTAAATACTCTGAGTACATTCTCACAGGGCTTTACACCATACGTGTAAAACGTTGTACAACGTTGTCCGAACATCCGGGTAATGGTAGTTTTTGCTAGAGAACGTATTCTATAAATAGCTTGAGCGCAGAGCGCTAAGTTTTTGATTTGTGAAAGTGATTTTGAAAACTACAATGTTTGGTAGCAAAGGTTGATGTTCGATATACAGTGAAGCCAAATGTTTGGCAGTTTGGTATAGACCGATTTAACGGTATGACAAACCGTCCTCCATTATTGCGGAAGTGGCACTGTGATAAAATGATTGTGAATCCCAACCCTCAGAGAATTTAAGCTAGGAACCCTTCCCAAATTGGCCCAAATATAACACAGTGTTTTTTTGTCGCCACAGGATGGATGCATTCTTCGCATACTGACCCCAAATAACTCTGCTGTAAGCCCTGCTAAATGTGATATTTGGGGATAAATTTGGGCCTTGCATTATCATTGTCATGAATCCAATTGCAAGTCCTCTTAAATAGTAGAATGCCGCTACAACGAACACAATGGGATGCACAGATATTATAGCGGTCGTTCCTTATAGCGCACAATATTGTAATATTTAATGTTTTCTACACACAAATTATGGCAGCCAATTTCGCGACGTTCACTGTACTACCAATGGATTTTGGCGTGATTGGGAACTAAATTAATTTCAAAGTTCACTGTTGATTTTGTGTTTTGTCCGTCCTCACACCTGCAGTTTTTGCTGATCCATTCATCAATATTCATATGTAACAGATGTTTTGCTTTTAGTTTACAATATAAGGTGAATCTGTGTGTAATTGTATGCAGTAACCGTTAGTAACCTAGATGAGTAATGTAGCTGGGTATGACTATCCATTATACACTATGCACACATCATCGACATATAATAGGGTCTTTCGGGCTAATAGACAAAATTGAAATATTTGTGTCCTGCGGTTGCAGTTATCATTACCGTACAGTTTCCAGATGAAAATGAATATTTAGCAGGGTACTAATTATGTGAAACTCAATGCAGCCCTCGCATAGAGACTATAACCCCATATTATGCACTATTATAATAACTGCATGCTATTATCATTTAGTTACACTGTATTAAATACATAGCCAATACGTAAGTCATGGTGTGCGCGTTATTGAGAAAATTTAACTTAATTCCACAGTCATGACAAAATTATTGATTGAAATTTTCACCAAAAAAGTCACTTTAGGCTAACTTTATGTAATTTTTGATACATGTACAGTAAATGAATTTGCAATAGATCTAGATTTTGTAAATTTTACCATCTATATTTAGGTAGTATCATACTTTGGTTTTTGTCAAAGAAATACAGATTTGTGGGAAAAAATATTAAGGAAGATACAGTAAAAGTAATCTGTGAAAATTTTAGTCCCATACGGTGCCCACTTTTTGAGAAAACAGCGAAAAATGGCCACAGTATTTCTTGAGTCTTTTCTCTTTTATTTTTTCTCTTTTAAAAGATCAAAAAGATTTTCGGTCGTTGTTTTACCAATTTCTTGATAAATACACCATTTCAGGCAGGAAACATTTTAACTGTATGTTTCTACCACCACCATCTTCATACCCTGTAAGTTATGTACATGTAAGTAATCTGTGAACATTTCTGTTTTGGTCTCTTACCAAAGTATGATACTACCTTTAATACTCCACTGGTCTGCACATCTGAACTCCACTTTCTCCAACTCTTAAATTCTCTACCTGACTTCTTTAGTCCCTGTTAGTCTGCGCAGTGCGCAACCACTCTCTCTATTCCCAATGCCTGCCACCCCCTTCCTTTGCACTCATTCTTTGGACCCACTGAGGACCAACTCCCATATGCCCACTTCCCTTGCTCTTCACTACAACCTACATGTACATTTCTCCCAACCCACAGTATAGTCCTCCAACCCCATTCCAACCTCATTTCCCCAATCTTCCCCCCCCCCTCCCAACCATGCCAAACCACACCCACACTTCAAATAGCACTCCGCACTTGCGCTGAAAATAGCACAACGGATCTCAGACAAATTACATTGCAACCATGTAAAACGTGTGGTACATGTGCTCGTGCATGCATGGTGTACTACACTACGTGCGTGAGTCAATGTTTGTCTGACATACGGGGACTCGTGTGACGTCATTAGTGCGGAGCGCTATTCCATCCCTCTTCATGTACTCTGCAGTACAATAGTACTTGAGCACTGCAACTTGTTCAATACACTGTACAATAATGAATGTTGTTTATAATAAAATATGTACTGTACATGTACGTACATGTTCCTGTAAAATTACAGTGTTTGTGCAGAAAAACACTTAACAGCTGAGTGGTTTTATATTTGTATGACACTCGATGTCTAAAGTACTCATTTTCATTTCCAATCATTATAAGTCCGGGGGTTCTACAGCCTACTGTTTATTAAATAATAAGTACATGTAGCTATAGCTCGGTGATTCCATTCCGTTTTTTATATACAGTATGCGGGGTACACTGTACTGTAATAGGGTACAATATGTAATTTCCCTGTTGGGTGTACATTATGCAGCACAGTCTTGAAACTAATATGTACAAAAAATGTTCCAAATCGCGCATATTAAAACACAGAAAATGAAAATGTTCAGTTCAAATTGCAAAAATATTTGAGCTACATGTCGTACAATATGTTAAAAACCATGCGGTTGACCATTGAAGAACATATGTGCATAATTGCACTGTTGCAGTCAGTCTTGCAACTAGTGTGCTGTCCATGGGGGGTCCTATTGATTGTCTTGCATAATTCATTAGTCTGCTGATTAGTTTTGTTATTGTTCTTACGCCGTGGTAATTACTTACAATCAATACTGTGCTGTAGACAGTCAATAACTACGGACGGTCAGTAAGCTTTGTAGTTCGTACATGTTGAAAGACTGTGCTCACTGGACGAAAAACTAAGTGTGTTTTGTCCACACTTTAGACAGATAAATTGTGTAGGAAAAATATTGCAAATACACGTGTATATTGTATGGTCATTTTCAGGTGGTACGCTTTGATTGTTTTACCATGGTCCTTTTCTAAACCTCGGCTTCGGCTGAGGCTTTGGCTTTGGCCCTGGCTCTGTCATCCATATGCTGAAAATATAGGCTGTGCTTTTTCATTCAAATTTAAGCTTTGTTTTCCTTTTCATACCAGAGAATCTACTTCCGAACCACAGCCAAAAGGCTGTTATTTTAAAATGGATACATGAAATGGAGCTTGAGCCGGAGCTTGAGCCGGAGCTGAGGTTTTGAAAAGGGCCAAGGCTTGGTCGAGATTTAATTCCCCCCTGTAACACATAGTATACGTGCCATATGTTAAGAGTGCAATGGACATCTGAATACACAACAAGTGACAAGTAGTAAACAATTTCACCCTGACCTGGTGGAATAATATAAACCTGTGGACTGAAACATGATAGGGAATTAATTTGGCAAGATTCCTAAATTAACTGCGTCACAGTGTATTACCGGTATAGTTTGACTTTTCACATCCAATGAGATGGCCTTTCATCGAATAACCACAAGGGAAACTGACTGGTTAATTTTTAAGTCATTGGAAAGTGAACAAAGGAAAATTGACTGGAGCTTGCTTCGAAACAGGGACCTCCGGAATACTGTACCGGCGCGGTGATCAACCAACTGAGCTATCCAGCCCTACGTTGGTGGTGTCCCTAATAGTCATTTATCTTTGTTCGTCAAATGGCAGTCGGAATCCATGATACCACTCACATACCACCATATCCCAAGGATCATTGAAGATACACTCAGCATTGGCAATTCTGCAAACTGAAAAACAGTACATATAATGTACTTGGAGGATCATTCAAAGAGGATACAGCTTTAAGCTTTTTAATCATAATCATCAAATAACCACAAAGGAAACTGACGGGTTAACATGGTTTAAGGCCTTTCCTCGACAGATGGCCAAATGTATCACTCAAAAAAATACACATTGTGTTTGGTATCAAACAGATGTACACGAATGTATGATACCGTACAATACGTGATGCAACAGGTGATTTTCAAGTCAATTTATCCGCTAATCTTACCCCAGGGTGATCATTTTCCTGCGACCCAGACAGCAAGTTAATATCTTTATTGTTTGGTTTGATTAGATAATCTCATCATTCTAATACAATGAAATTATGTCTGACCATCCGGGCTCTCAAAAGCATCTGGCTATAGCCATGGGAGAATATTTGACAATTAGCGTCAGGCTGCAGAGCAATTGTGATCTTTATACATGTACATCTCCTTTTTTGGCCGAGCATCTAGCCACAAACAGCCTTACTGAAAAACAATGACAATTGACAACACAGTTACACAAGTTAGGTAACAATATACAATACGAGAAGTGCGAACGAAATAGAATTGCAAAAGAACGAACGAATAATACATGGTGTTTCAGCAAACCGATCCACACACCAATTGTCACCATGCATAGCCTCAAAGCTTTCTTGACAATGGCTTGAACGATGAACAAGGCACCATCAGGTATCCTCGGACCTCAGTGATCCTGAAAACAAGTCCTTCTGTCCACTTTGAGGCGTCCTTCGACCTGTTCATCCGACCTCTCCATCAACAGAATAATTTTTCTATGACTCGGTAGCCGTAACCATCACCTGCAAATTGGGTGCTTGGGGATATCATATACTGTACATGTACTTGTGATACAGGAATTGAAATTATTTTGTATGCATCATACGAACTGCAGGGTCATCAACCGTAAAACAATTTGGAAAGATGAAGTCAGAAATTGACATTGACATGTGGTCCTAATGAGCAGATCAATACTTCCGTTCTGAGTTTTCTATCGACGCTGTTGACCACGTACATGTAACTTGTGCTATTAATCCAACCCTTGGGGCATTTTTTTTTTGGCTTGAGCACGGACGGACGTTGACCGTCCTGCTGTGCGAGTCTATTTATTAATTCAAGCTGGAAAATGGAAACAAGGAGAAGTTCTTTGGAGTCGGCAAAAGAAGCCAAAAAACCAGTAGAGACCTTGCAAACAGAGGAAGGTACATGTACAGCAGAATGTACATGTACAGTTAAGTGGGACATTCTGTGTCAATTCAACATGCCTTGGAGCCTGAGCCTCACGGATTTAAATGAAATCTGTGGCCTTTTACAAACCTCGGCTCTGGCTCAGGCTCCATTTTGTGAATCCGTTCTAAAATGACGGGTATCAAATAGAGGTTTTTGGCTACGGTTTGGATTCTCTGGGTTTGAAAAGAAAACAGAGCTTCAGCTTCAATTGAATACCACAACCTGGATGACAGAGACGAAGCCAAAGCCTGAGCCGGAGCCGATGTTTGGAAAAGGCCCAAGGTGTGCTGGCTAATTGGACTTCCGGAGAAACCCCCAGAACTGAAATTTTACCGTATGTACGGGTACATGTTGAACACAGATGCGGTGCAATGTGCAGTACTAAATGTTTGTCTATGGTAGGAGCAAGCATAAAAGGCCCTTAAATGCATCAACAGATCATGTCGAAGAACATTTGTAACCTACAAAGTACAAACTGCAATAAATTCTCTGATAAATGTGATGGTTGGGCCCCTTGCTTATTGACAAAGTCAGTTTATAGCTTTAAAGGTATAATATCATACTTTGGTTTTTGTCAAAGAAATATAGACTCATATGGGCCAAAAATATCAAGCAATATACAGTAACAGTCATCTGTGAAAATTTCAGTCCCGTACGGTCCCCACTTTTTGAGAAAACAGTGAAAAACGGCCATAGTATTTCTTAAAGTCTTTTCTCTTTTATTTTTGATCTTTAAATTTTATTTTTTTTATTTGGTTGTTGTTTTGGTCGTAATTTCTGGTAACACAATTCCAGGCGGAAAAATGTTGACGGTATGTTTCTACCACCACCATCTTTATACCCTGTAAGTTTTACGTAAATCTATGAACATTTCTGTTTTGGTTCTTACCAAAGTATGATACTACCTTTAATCATGTTAATACATGTCAAAACCTACAGTGTACATTGCACGAGGTCAGCATGAAATTGTGCCTGATTTTGCTCCAATGGATTCGCACATTTGGCTTTTATTTCTGTTTTAGTGCCCACTGGTTCTGGGACACACTCATAGAAGATAATTCTTGTACACCGGGGTGCTAACACTGTAAACCTTGACTGTGAGGGTACTTTGGTAAACTTATATACCAAGACAGATATCTTCAAATATTGATAACATGATGATGATAAAAACACACCGGTCGTTAAAATTGTCTGGCTGAAATGTATGCGTACAGTGTACATAACATAAGTTCCATGAAAAAATTTAATTATGATTTATGTATGCTAGTGAACAGCATTTCACAAGAATATTTAATCTGAATAAATATCATAAATTCATAATAATAATTTTCCATAGAATTGTACAGTGTAATAGTACTAGTATAACTAGTACCATCATGGACATTTTACTGTGTGCATGTAAAATGTATTCTGACATGAAATAAAATGTACAATACAAGAAATACGTATACATATTGTACAAATCAATCATGTATACTGTACAGTGTACATAGGCATTGATCCCTCTTGAAATTTAAGAAATCTAACAAAGCATATTTAACAATGGGAGACTTTTGAGAACCGGTCTTCAAGTCAACAGCGCACGCGCATGCACAACAGCGCATGCGCAAAACAATGTACGCATACTTACAATTGCGTGCGCTGTTGACTTGAAGACTGGTTCTCCAAAGTCTCCCATTGTGAAGAATGAACTGTACACTGAGTGACATACATGTACCAGGGGTCGATTTCAGGAAGCCCTGCGATCGATCGTAACTCGAGTTACGAAGGATAACCCGTCGTACGTAGGGGGCCTATCCCAGGTAGGGCTGCAATGCATCAAAAGTCCTACGATTGATTGTGAGTTACGAAGAGTTTGTTGAAATCGTATCCAGGTAGTGACAGCTTGTACTCATAATCATGTACTGTACAAATGAAAGCATAGTATACATGTTCGAATGAACGTACTCATTTGTGCTTCACATACTTACTGTACAAGGACAAGGCTTTGTCTATGGCTCTGTCTATGTCTCTGAACTATAATAAACTCCCATAGCATACATTTTGTACATCAGGGGATGATTTTGAACAAACAAGTCTGGTTTCATTATAATAGCGCTCCACACTAATGACGTCACAAAATTCCCGGATGTCAGACAAACATGTATCTCACACATGTAGTGTACAGTATAATGCACGCGCACACCACACGTTTGCATGGTTGCAATGTTTGTCTGAGATTCTGTGCTATTTTTAGCGCAAGTGCGGAGCGCTATTCAATGAGAATGGTTTCAATGAATAGTTTCATTGTAATACCTTTATCCTCATGTCCTCGGTCTGAATGCAGCGTTCGTATTACATCATGTGCATCTGTGCAGGCTGCGCATTGTATTAAGAAATTTATTCAAAAATTGTTGTCATTTGACTTAATTTGACTGAAATTAAACTGAACTTCAACAAAATTTAGTCCACTATATGTCAGATGTGTTTAGTAAGTTTTCATTATCTTATTTTTCAATATCAATATTATAATTATTGATTCAGAGACTAGACATTCATTCTGCGGCTCGTGTGGGCAGCTGGGGATTTCCAGCTTATAACCAACAGACTGGTGATAGATTAACTTATATTCAGAATTAATTTGGATTGCATTAATTACAGTACATACTGTATGTGTCTAGAACTTTTTGAAATGTCAGCCCAGATCTGGCTTTAAGAGGGCCTTGATCCGCTGCGTGCATAAACGTACATGACGTACATTGCAATGAATTGTTTGAAATTGAAGGCCATGAAGTCAGGATAGCAAGTATTCTTCATCAAATTTCAAATTTCCTGTTAAAGTATCACAGCATTTTTCAAATGACAAATTGTCCCGTATGGTCGCATTTCCATACAATCATTTACATCTGTGTAATGTGCAGTACAATGTATGTTTGTTGTTTTCCACATATATGATGTTCAGTCATGAATAATGCATGAATTTCTTTAGCAATGTACGTTACATTATGCATAAATTTGCATGCTTAAAGGTATAATACATGATTGGTAAAGGTCATCGAACAGCCGCACGTTATCTGATCAAACACGTATGAAATAATAAACCTGTGAAAATTTGAGCTCAATCCGACGTTAGAGTCACAAGAAAATAGTGAAAAACCGACTCATTTTTTCTTAATATAAAACATAAAGAACGGTGGTTTTGATTTTACCGCGAAAGGAAACTGTTTTCAGTCTTTGTTTTACTCTTTTCTGGAGAAATACAGGTACAATTTCAGGCAGAAATATTTTAACGATATGTTTCTACCAGTACCATCTTCATACACTGAAGGTTACGTACATGTAAATCTGTGAACATTTCTGTTTGGGTATGTTCCAATATCCTGTACTGTACCTTTAACGTCCCCTATATACGGGTACACATATTTGTATATGTACAAAAGTACATACGACGCGCAGTAAGCGAAATCTAAGGATATTTTGTAATTTAAGAAAATCATAGCAAAGTGGATTGATTTGCTTAGACGTACAGTACTACATGCACCGTGCATAATTTCTATAAATAATGTACATTGTACTATGGACATATATATACACGTAGGCCTGTTCTGTAGGTGATGGAATAATTATTTCATAAATATATTATGAGGATATTGCATTATTAAACAAATTGATCAGAACAATGAAAAAGATGGCCCAGTGAATATGAAATTAATTATTCAAAATCCAGTTAGTAACGGTTTTATTTATAGTTTGCATGTTGTTTTAGCGTACACGTTGTATAGGGATATGTACGCTGTTCAATACTTCTTTACAGTTGTCACTTTCTTTAGTACAGTTATATTTCACAACTGATCGTGCAAGCAGTACATAAATACTTGTTAGTATCACCATAGAGATAGAAATGCATCATTTAATGAAGGAATCCCCCTCTTTCCATTTACCATTCCATGTCAATAAATTAGACGTTTTATGTCGAAAACTAATTACTACATGCATGTACAGGGGTCGATTTCACGAAACCTTGCGATCGATCGCAATAACCCATCTCTATCCCACATAGGGCTGCAATGCATCATAAGTCCTACGATTGATAGTAAATTACGATGAGTTTGGTGAAATCGACCCCATGGAGCATGTATGCATGCAAGCTGAAATTCTTGTCGAGCGTGAAATGTATGCACGCTTTTAGCATTGGTTTGATAATTTACTTGATGTATACGTACTGTACACTGAGAGACAATGACGCATTTACCTGTAAAGTCGTACCCAGGTGGCCCATGTGCACTGTATCAAGGTTCAGCTCAGAATAGTAACGAGGTACAGGTGTGTATTATTACTCTACTGCATGTGGTATACACAGGTGTTAAAACTTGGGACATGTTGGAAGACCCTGGTTTTATCATCATGAAATGTCAGCTTTGTATGGTGACAATAGGGCTCCGCGCTCGTGACGTCATATTCAGATGTTCCGACAAGAAGTCGCACGTTGCCCAATTAACTTACACGTAAATGTTGTGAAGTTTGTCCAAACATGCGGGTAACTCTGTTGATATAAAGGGCGTATTCTATACATGTAGCTTGAGCGCAGAGCCCTATTGGTATGTGGATCGGTTTGCTGAAACACCATGTACAGGTACATGTAAGAATTGTTAGTACTTTCGCACTTCTTATTTCGTTCACCCTTTTACTCATCATTGGTCTCCTGATGACTATAGCAGGCTAGTCGAAACGTTGGATAAAAATAAGAAGTGCGAAAGTACAAACGATTCTTAGTGTTTCCGCAAACCGATCCACAATTCCACATACTGTATTAGGTACCAATACTTATTCCTGAGAGTTTGCTTTGTGATAATGCTACTGATGCAGTCATTTTCACATTACCCACAGTGTGAAATACATGTAGGTAATCAGCTTTGTATACAGTATACGTGTACAATTTGCACTAACCATTGATGTTTACCCTTTCAAATATCTGCCAGTTGTTAACAAACATGCCCAACAACGAATTATGTTCATTATACCAACCTATGTCCACTTTATCGGAGTACCACTCAATATATACAACACAATTAAACAGTACCAGCCTCTCTTTAAAGCTGAACCGGCACCTTGCCCATGCCTCTAAACACGCATTTCATTGATTAGCCGGTTGCTAAGGTGACAGAAATGCCCCGCAGCCAGACGGCAACACCGTCGGCTTGGATTGACGGCGGCCGGTGGAACGGAAGATCACTGGACTGTCGGAGACACTTAGGGTATTCAGGACCAATTAGAAATCTTGATCTTCACTGAAGGACAGCGGAATTGAAATCAGGTGGAATATCATCCACAATCAGGTTGATTCTTTTAAAGAAACCTTGCAATATATTTTATAGGGGTGTATGTGCAGCTTGTTAACTTTTATTGAGCTAAATAAATAGGCCAAAGTCGATCGATAGAGATTTTTTAGTTTGTGAGGGTAGAAAACGTTATTCATGGAATACGATGTATATCTGCTATGTTCATCAGTTGAAGAATTACATGGGATATGTTAAGAAGCATGACATGTAAATTATCATATCACCCGTGTGGTACATGTGTTGTATTGAAATGTTGCACTTGCAGTAAACCTCAGGTTTATACATGTAGCACATGTACTGCTATGTAAAATCTAATGATATGAAGAAATATTTTCATACATGTACATGTGGAAGACTGGTATTGTGCCTTTTTTTGTGGGTGCTAATTAATGGATCTACATGTTGCAACATGCAAGTGTGCACACTCCTGTACACGTGGTACACGTATAAAAATAAGGTGCAGCCTTTATATTATTGCATTTCTTCCACAAAGTTGGGGCACGATTTTTAATTGTGTTCGTGTTACATCAGTGAACTCAAACATTACGTACAATGCCGTACATCCTTTATTTTTCATGTTTTATTTGAATCTTTACTAAGATTTCTCCCTGGTCAAGAAGCAGATTGACTTCATTCCCCATTTGAAGATTAACAGCCAATGGGCACCTCATCAAATCATAGAGTTAGGATTAGGAACATATATCAAATATACGTAAGGGGGATAACGAATGGTGCAATAGGGACACTGTCACAAATTGGGCCCAAAATTGGTGGAAATTATTATAAAATCGAGGTGTTTCCATTGATGGAAACCTGGGGCCGATTTCACGAAACTCGTCTTATCTTAGGATCGATCTTAGGACTTAGGAAGAGTCCCGGCTCTAAGATCGATCTTGACTATGACGTGTCCTAAGACCGATTTCACCAAACACGTCTTACGCAAGATCAATCTTACACAGATGACATTCCAAAATACAACGGCTGTACCATGTATGATTGAAAATTGGAGCGAATGCATGCAACAGCCGTAGTTTTAAGTGCGCAGCACGAAGTAAATTCAAGATGGCTGATTGGTTGTTGTTTCGGAAGAAAACCTTTCGTCTGCTAAAATAAAATAAAATATTTGTCAGCTCTTAACGTACTCACATGGGTGACGGGCTACAATTCAATCAAATGCCACTCTTTCTAAAACTTGGTATAATCCAAGCTTTTAATGGAACTATCTTCTAAGTATTTCCTCGTCTTTTAATCTATCGAGTGGCTTTCTTCGGTCACGGAATATTAACTCGCCTAAACCAACTGCCCGCCGAGCTTCGTGACAGAGCAAGAAGCGTAGGCGCCATTGTTGCTATTCGATTTGTACGTGTTCGTGCAAATAAGACGACCCACAGACCCGTCCTAAGTTAAGACGAGTTCAGCCGCGTTGCTATGGAAGTTGAGATGCACTGAACGCATCTTAACTTTGGTGAAATCGATCCTAGGACGCGTCCTGACATAGGACGAGTTACCCTTCCTAAGACACGTCTTAGCGTTTCGTGAAATCGGCCGCTGGTCATGTGCTGTGATCAGTTTTTGGTCATCATTATGTGCTCGTAAAGCTGATGCATTCTCAAGGGTTTTCATGTACATAATCAGATGATGGAGGTTCTTCCATTAATGCTGTACATGTACTCTGTTTGTCAGGATGTCGCCGCCATGCATACAGTACTTTTGTCGGTTTTTTTGTTTGCATTTTGATGGTTTGGGTCTCTGCTTTTGTGAATTTTTAATTGCTTGCTCTATTTCCTTTGTGTTTGACAAAGCTGCGCTGCATTAGAATTTCATCATCATGGAGGCTTCGATCGCTGTGGGTTATTCGTTCCATCGTCATTCATGTCGCATGCACAAGACTGAATCATCGCCATGTACATTATGTACATGCACTGGGCTGTGATGCATGTTACTGTAGTATACATTTCATTCCTTGTAGATGCATTTATGCACGACATTTTGGAAAAAAGGGAAATGAAGAGAAAAGTTAGCTGGAAATTTGACAAATTTTATATTTTGTCTTCTTTTTTTGTCTTCTTTTTTTAATAGTCTTTCAAATTTTTGCTTAATCATTTTTTCAGGGCAGTTGAAAATATAAGGGTGCTGCCTTATATCCTGCCAACAGCTGTGCACATGTGATGTTTATTTTTGAAATTGCCTGCCATACTGTAGTTTGGTCACAGTAATATAAAAAGGGCGGTTTCTGTGCGTGTTATGAAAGTTTACCCAGGAGGGTTTGTGGCTCGCGTTTGAGGACCATCCAGAACGTGTTACCGATTAAAAATATGTGCAGTAGCACAGTGTACATGTACAGTCCTGCATGCAGCTCACTTTTACATTGAATACTATGTGTGGCGTGTACATCTACGTGTATTGTAGGCACGTCACTCCATTTTTGTCCCAATGTGCCCAAATATTGCTGCAGGACATACGAGGGGGTGAAAATCGTGTCGGGTAAGAGCCCGTGCTGTTTTAGCATTTTAGTGATGTCGTGGCCTCCCTTTTTTAGTCTCTAAAGGAGCCTGCTAGTAATGGATTGCGGCGTGAAAGTGTCTTGAGAAGGGTGTGGAGCCCAAGAGCTTCAGATACATGTGCATACATGTACATCCAACCTTTATCACTTGGAGAGTGGACCATGCCTTTCAGCCGAGGGCATCTTCATTCTGCTTTATGTGTCTTTTTGACCGAAAAAAAAAATCCCTTTGGGTTGTATCCTGAGCTGAAAAAATCAAAGAATTAAAGGAACAATACATGATCGGGAAAGGTCACAGAACAGCACTCACACTTTGTCTGATCAAACATGTACATGAAATAATAAACCTGTGAAAATATGAGCTCAATCGGACATCTGAGTCACAAGCAAATAGCGAAAAACCCGATTCAATTTGTCTTATAAAACATGAAGAATGGTTTTGATCTTACCCCGAGATCAGAAATGTTTTCGGTCTTTGTTTTCCTAACTTCTGGATAAATACAGCATTTCAGGTGGAAATAATTTAACGGTATGTTTCTACCAGCACCATCTTCATACCTTGAGTGAAAGGGGATAACTAAAACAACTCAAGTGAGGGTGTCCTTAAATCTTGATTTCCTTGAAAAACCAAGCATCTGATGAACCAAGATTTCCCATGGTCACTGTTTGCACTGTTTATGAACTGTTGAGTCCATTTTCTGTCTCAAACTCAATAATATTTTTTGGAGGCCTTGCAAATCCTATATGCTCCCTTTAAGGGAGAAAAGCCAAACATCCAATTATCTGGATTAGACTAGAGAGGCCAGGCCCCCATATTTACTATACATGTGCATTCTATGCACATCAAAATGTGAGCATGTTAACCCTGTTTGGAACCTCTTGCTGTGTAAAAACATGTACAAGCGTATCAAAGAAAATTTCAGGTGTTGTGCGACGCATACATAAGCCTGATCCTGTAGTACAGTATGTGGTACTGTAATTAGATTTTCAGACGCAATTCGTTAACTGTTTGAGAATGCTTTCTATTTTGCTCCCTGAAATTATAAATATATGCATTGTTAGCTAATTCAAGGTTTACATGCAGTTTTATTATCAAATTTCAGTTGTTATGCTGCGCAAATTGTTGGCTATTTTTATCCAATGCTGGATTTTTTTCGTATCCAAATTTTCCACTTTGTGTTTTCAGGTTTTCAGATGGCGAAATTGTTTCTAGAATGGAACTCGATTTTAAGTTTTCTGTATTTTTGGCTTCTTTTGAGGTTGATAAATATTTTACAAGATTGATTGAATTTTTTATGGCAATACTATTAGTAATGTTTGCATCCGAATATATTTTTTTTTAGAAAACATGGCTTATTTTTACCACCTGAATAACTGTACCTCTGGAACTTTATCCAGCCAAAATTGGGAAATTGTTTTTTACAGAATGTCGACATCTGGACTAATTGTTTTCTTGAAAATGTCATCATGTTCATTGTCACAATGAAAGCATGGCTAAAGCAAGAAGAGGAAGTACTTCTATTGAAAGCAAATATGTTTTATTCTTTTTTTTCCACTAATTTTTCTTTTTCTTTAAATATCTTTTCATTAATTCCTGAACACAAATATTGCCAAGCCTTGGCTACAAGCCAAAGCCAAATTGCCTGCTCAACCAGCAATAAAAAATTCCAAAAACAAAATGTTGTGACCTTCAAGGACTTACAATGAACTAAAAAACATCAAACTAAATTATTTTTTTATCACACGGTCCATTGGTGGATTTTTTTCAGTCATGCATGTTACATGTATGTTACTTGTATGACAATTTTTTTTTTTTTAATATATCCAAAATGTTAATGCAAGTGCCAGATGCTCCAACAATATGAACACACAGAGTGATAATTGCTCTACCTGTAACTTTAATGTTATCTGTAATACGTGTACCGGTACGTGTAAGTGCAGAGGGCTTTTAATGTGTGGTTGTCTGGTTGTGGACCTATCAACTTGCTGCTTTGAATTGTCGCTTTGCAAAGTACATTTACTCATTATTTGCTAAATTTTCTCCTGCTTGACTCATTAATGTTAAATTTAAGCCTTGTCTGAAATCGGCCCAATAGCATTCTGCACTAATGACGTCACACCACATGCGACGCGCACACATACTTCCACTCACCACACTTTTGCATGGCCACGTTGCAATGTTTGTCTGAGGTTCGGTGCTATTTTTAGCGCAAGTGCGCAGCGCTATTATTACCTAGTCCTTCCTCCTGTATACCTAAGATGTACTTCATCTTGCCGCAAATTATCCCCAATGGGAGACTTTTGAGACGTTGGCGGCAGCAGACTGAAGTCTCTTTTTTGCTAGCTCTGAGCATGTGCGCGTTGTTGTGAGCATGTGTTGCACAAGTTGAGCAAGTTGAACACCCAGCTCCAAAGTCTCCCATTAACACTTTTATAACGCATAATTGCCACTGTGCCCTGTAGTGGGACCTGGTACAACATTGCACCATGCAAAAGTCACAAACCATGCAAACTGTCTATTTGCAATCAGGATTTCGGAAATCATCGCAAAGTTAACTTGAAGTGAAATAATTTAGTGCCCCTTGCAAATGATGCCAATGAACCCTCATTCATGGTGCACAATACAGAACCCGTGTTATCCAGCTGCTCTTCCAGATGTATTTCCAATCCGTGATTGGTCGGTCTGCAAAGGGTCTAGCTTATGTAACATCTGTCGTGATATTCAGATTTATGGCTTATCAATCCCCGGGATCTATCTTCTTTGAAGTTTCATTTGGCACCTCTTATCATTTATTTACTGTATGCACGATTGATTGTTTACATGTATGTATAGTCTGTTTGTCTCTACTCTGGCAGTGAACTTTGTACCAATAAGAGTTATTTTCTCCTTTACTTCACAAGTTTTGCACAACATTGATATAAATGTATGAAGTTGTTTAGAAAGTAATCATGATGCGATTGGATATTAATGATTGATGTAACTTGATGACATGTACAGTACCTAAAATGTATCACCATGTTTCAAATTTGATTGGAGTTAGGAGGGCCTGACATGTTTCGATCCTAGAGCACTTTTTAGTAGTATCTTTCTCAAAGGCTAAATGACAAGAGGACAAGAACATTTAAGAAAACTTATTACTTGTACAGTATGTTAACAAACCCTTTGGAATGAGCCTTGTAAATTTCTATAGATATAAATGAGTGAATTAATTATCAATTTTATATGCAAATGGCAGAATACTTGTAGGTACATGGTATTTGAAACAGCCAAAAGAGTGTCTATAAAAGAAACTCAGATACCCTCCCCCCCTCCTTATGCCCTTAGTTAAAAACCTTTCCTCGTTCACTTTAAGACTTCTCCATAATCCTGATGTAAAATTTCTGATTTTTTTTTTAAACTCCCAATCAACTTCGTATGAATCATCCTTTGATCTCCTTTTGCTGTTTTTCCTGGTCGCTCTGTGAAATTCTCATTAATTTACCTGATTCTCTCCCTTTGTATTCCACTTCCTACAGCGTATTAATTTGCTGTTTTCATTGACCGATCATTCTTCTTATTTGTATTCTTCTCCCTTTTTTAATCTCAATTTGATTCCTTCCCTTTAACTGTAAATCATTCAAGGCTTAGATTAATCTCCTCGTACTCTTTTATTCATTTCTTTATTTGTTTCTTCTTTGATTTCTTCTAAATTTGATACTGGGACAGTGGTGTAGGATTGGAAAAAAAACTTGAGTTAAAGAAAGAAATGTAGTGCATGTATTGGCAATTCAATTTTGATTTATCATTTGCATCGCTGAGGTTATAATTCAAGGCAAGGCTTGCCTTAGCCAGCGTAAAGCGATTTTGGTATGAAGTTTTATCTTGTGATGGGAAATTTATGTACTACATCTACGTACATTTGTATATTATTAACTGACAGCAATATGTAATTCATGTATGTAGGCCTATGATGTATAGTATATTTGATTCATTTTAGCTGATTGACCAGAGAGGTCTAGTAGGATTTCTACAATTGTAAGCAGGAGGTTATAGGTCCAAGTATCACCTTTTCTGTATTTCTTGCAACTGCTTATAAATAGAGTTACATGATGTACATGTAGGAGGACCTGACATTTCGATCCTAGCAGTAAATTTCTCAAAGGAGTATCGTTCTCCCAAGTCATGCAAGTCAGAAAGATCCTGAGTCGGATTGAAATGTCAGGGCCTCCCAATATACATGTAACTCTGAGCATATTTCAAGTCATTATTTTGGTCGATGAGTAGTTTGTAGCAGTTTGTTAAAATGTACTGAATTTCTTACCATGGGTTGCTCAGAAGTAGCGAGTTTAGTGTTCTAGAGATAATTGAATAAATTGAATTCTAATTACATGGAGATAAGTCCAGATATGCTGCATCTTAACACACATACATATGTACAGAACTTTCATTTTGTTCTGCCAAAGGTTTGTACATGATGTATATTTGGCCCTGGCTTTCATGGCTTGTCATGGTTTAATATCTATTGGAGGCTACGACCCAGCAGCATGGGGTCTAGAACCGTCCGATCATTCTGACGTGTCCCATCAGCTGTGAAGCTGCAATCAGATGTCTTGGCTGGCTGGCTGGCTGGTCCTGGGTCCCGATATCCTTGATGTCTGTGCACGCGAGACTGTGTGCAAGTGACTATACGGGCTGAACGGTATAGCGTTCCAGGAATTTTTGGCATTTTGTGAATGGTCATGACGTTAGGGACGCCTTCAGAAATGTCGTGAACTTTTGAGGGATCGCTGTACAAAAAAAAAATCAAATTTGCTGTGATGTGGCCGACCAAAATGAAATGAACACGCACAAACTTAACAGCAGACTCAGTAAAATAATAATCTGACATTTTTAAAAGCTTACTAGGGCTTTTGATCAGACATGAATTAATTATCTGATAGCTTGATTTGAAGATGGTTTCACAAATTGCCGCTGATTGAAGAATATAAGAAGAGAAATTGAAATCTGTCCTAAATTGTAAAAGCTCGGAACGGAAGATGCTGGCGTCATCTGTTTTTAATTTGCCTCAGAAACGTGCTCCACTCATGAAAAACACCACAGATGTTGGTGAATGTCTGTGATGGTTTCCGTGGAATGGAATGTGCACAAAAAGGTTAATAATACACTGTATACCTAACACTGAGAATTGTTGGTGATACATGAAATTGAGTGGACAGCAGGCCATGGTTACCGGTATCTGAATACTGTCTTCGGCTTAAAGGTTCTATCATACTTTGGTAGCATACCGAAACAGAAATCTTCACAGATTATACCTATAACTTACAGGGTATAAAGATGGTGGTGGTAGAAACATATCTTTAAATTTTTGTCTGCCTGAAATGCTGTATTTATCCAGAAAAGAGTAAAAACCAATGACCAAAAACAATTTTGATCAAGTTTTAAAGATAAGAAATAACAGTGAAAAGATTTTGAAAATACTGTGACCGTTTTCCACTGTTTTCTCAAAAAAGTGGGCATTGTATAGGATTGAAATTTTCACAGATGACTGTTTATACTGTGTCTTCCTTGATATTTTTGCACGACTCTGCATTTCTTTGACAGAAACCAATTAAAGTACAGGTGTATGATATTTCCTTTAATCGTACAACAGAAGTTTCAATGCCAAATATGTTGGTCTCTGTGCAATTTATGAGTGAGGTTCTTGTAATTTTTGAGGAGCCAAAACTCTATAAACAAAAGAGTATTGTAGAATCAGTTTCTGCAATTTTTTTAAATCAGAAATATGACGTTCAAATGCCCAAAATATGAAATGTTCACATTTTTCAGTGAATCACTTTTACATTGAAATGTACATAGTCAAAACCTTTAATAATAAACTGGTCATCTTGTAGTATTAAAAGCACATAGAATGCAATTTGTCATAGTGGTTATTTCGCTCAAGTGAACTGAGCTGAAATACCTGCATTTTTGCCTAAAATCCAATAGTTTTTATTTAATTTTCGTTCGAGTCTATTTCTGCTGGCGAGAGTCGTGTATTATTAGAATTTGCATTTTCCGTGTGTCCTTCGTGTTGAAGGTTTGTCTTTCTGAATAATTCAAGTAAATAATTTGGCGAACGTTTGCCCGTACACTTGCCGAGGAAGTGCACAAAAGGTCTATGGGATTGATTATTAAATTTACGGTACGTTAGATTTGTAAACATGCTTTGTATACGTGCTGGAGAGGAAATAAGAGAAAAGGAAGGATATATATTGGATTCTGTGTTTATGCATTGTATGAAGACATTCTATTGTAATGCTGAAAATCAATCTATGAAAATATGTAACGTACTGCTGCATACAGTACCACTATATATGAACACGTACATGTAATATTGTACATATTACCGGTATTACCGGTACATGTACTGTACATTTTGTATGTACAGTGGAACGTCATTATAACGAACACAATGGGATGCACAGAAATTGTTCATTATATAGTGGTCGTTCGTTAAAGTGAACAATGTTCAGCAGGCCCATACATTGTACTTGCAATAGCGCTCCGCACTTGCGCTAAAAATAGCACCGGACCTCAGACAAACATTGCAACCATGCACACGTGCGTGGGTGTGCGCGTGCATGTACACTACGTGTGTGAGTCAATGTTTGTCTGACATCCGGGGATTTTGTGACGTCATTAGTGCAGAGCGCTATTGGGAGCCTGCCAAGGATGATGTTCGGTATAAATAACCAAATGTTCTGTATAGCGGTGTTCGTTATAGTGGCGTTCCACTGTACTATGTAAGTATGTACATGTACTGTATGTGCATACATACAATGTATAAACAGGTACAGTGTGTGAGTGTTATGCACGTTCATGTCCCAATTTGATCACTCTGTTTTCCGTAAGCATATAGAATCAACACTTACGATTAAAAGGCAGAAAGTCCTGTGCTAATACTAGATACTACATGTATTTCATGAATTTTGAAGGAATTTTTGTTTGTTCATGTGCGTTGTTCTCCTGACTGAAGATTTCTTGCTCAGTTTATTACTGGGTATTGACATATAGGAATTTGACACTTCATAACCAGGGGCCATTTACATAGTGCTGCTTAAGTTTTGCTTAAACATGTTAAACACCAAAAACCTTGGTAAATAAAATCAGTATGCCAGCCAAAACTCCTTGTGAATGTTATGCTCAGCAAACAATGGCCAAATACTAGTCAAAATCTGTAAACATCACATGGAAATTTGGTTGGCAATCCTGTTTGATCAAGGAAGACTTTTCATGCTAAAGCAAATTTTGTGCAAGCAGCTCTATGAAATTGTCCCCAGCCTGAGGCTATAAGCAAAGAATTGAGGATCATGTTGGTGTAATTGTGCTGGATTGTATGATATACAGAGCCATATAGTGGGCATTTCCACGGTTTTGAGACATTTTGTAACATAAGTTACCTCTTTGTTTTTTTGGATATGTGCATACATTTCAAGGAAACTTGCTGATGCAAATGAAACATTTTTAAATTGCAGTCTTTCAAGAATTATTGATCAAGGAATAGATCAAAGTCACTTAAAAGGTAACTACGTTACCGTGGAATTGCCCATATAATACATGACATTGGGCTGTTTGATGTACATTTGCCTCTCCTTTTGAATACAAAAATCCTGCCTTTACACATATTAAGTCAATGGTATGTTCTTTGACTGCTGTGCACTTGTTAATCAAGCATGTACTACAGCTATTCATTCCATATGTGTACTACACGCAAATGTCCTTCAGAAATTGAAAACACGTCGTCCTTAATTGAGCACTCTTCTGACATATTATGTCTGAATACATCCGGGCATGTTGTTATCCTTTTGTGGCTATGTGAGTAGTTTCAGCATTTGATATCAAATTAGCGCAACTGGGTCTGTCCACACTAATGGGGACTTTTAGTGTGACATTTAGAGGGAACCAGGGACATAAGTTGATACATCAAGTAATTTGCCATGTTTTCTCTTTCACTACATCCCACATTCTTGTAAGAACTTGGCCAGCCAAAAAGCTTGATAAATTCCTTAGTATTGGAGATATTACAGGGGATCATCTTCAAGATATTATGTTTGTAACATGGACAGACATTTCATCATAAAGTGATGGGAATTAGTAGTGAAATGAATTAATTATCCCTAGTTTTGTTTCTACAGCAGAGCTATCCATTGAGAGATTGCCACTGGCCAATCATAGTATATAACCATTGGTGTTTTAGCAACTGGAGGGTCTACACCTTCAAGATATTATGTTTGTAACATGGACAGAAATTTGTCACAAAATTTCTGTCCATGTTACAAACATTGTTTAAGACGCATCCTAATTTCTTAAATATGAAATAGGTTGCTTTAATTTTGAGTGATGACAAGTTAACATTGGACAAGTAATATATATGGAACAAGTCTGCATTAATTATAACAAGAAAAATACTTATATACATGTAACACAAGAATGTCTGTCCATGTTATGAACATAATCGTTCATTTCATCTTCAAGATGACCTTGTAATTTCCTACATATCCAGCGAATCAGCCTATTTATTTTCAGTACAACCACGAATGACTACAGGAATATTTAGGAAACAAAAATTAGCAAAAAACCTGATCTTAAATCCACTTCCCACGTTACACCCCAAAAGTTATCTTTTGTACACAAAAGGTACCATTAGTGTGGACAGACCCATCTACGACTTCCATCTGTTTATAATGCTTCATGTACCTGTACCTGTACATGTACATGCTATATATGTTGTTACCATGACTACAACGACATATTTATGTGCAGCGTGTTATGGGTACTTGTTTATAATGCATGCTGCAAATGACGTATCGATTCAAAATGCATGAAGCAGTTCAGAAGCCATTCAGTAAAAAAAAAAAGATGGAGCGGATGACTGAGCGTAAAAGGTGATACATGATTGGAGTCACAGGCCTTGAATTTGGTTCTGAAAGGGACAAGGCCACTTTTCCATTGCAAGGGGCACTTCCATTGGAAAATCACAAAATGTCGATGGAAATATTTGAAGGGGGCACCAAGGCCAAGAACCAGGGGCAATGAAGCCCATGGCCTCCGTGGCCTCCGTTAAATTCAAGGCTTGGAGTCAGTGCCCGAGCCGTGGCTGGGGACAGAAAAATACACGATCCCTTTCAATTACCATCAGCTGTCACAGATGGAAACCCTCCATTTTCATTTCTATCGAAGAGTCTGTTCCTTGTTATCTCTGGATTAATTCTGGTGTGCTTGTATATTCTGGAAGTTAATCATATGACTGTTACTACCAGACTACCGTTGTATAAATTAATAATGATAATGATAAATAAATTCTTAAGTAGCGCTTCACATTGTAAAACAATCTCAAAGCTCTATAAACAAATGGATAAAATTACATTAAAAAATGCAGAGAAATTTAGTTACGTACATCGTTACAATTCCAACAATTCTATTAAAAAAGGTTAAAAAGAAAACAAGATTACAAAAACTAAAAGGGAAAAATGAATTCAAGTTAAAAAAAGTTAAATACACTCCAACAAGACAAGATTAGAACTGGATTCAGATAAAATACTGTTTAAATAAATGTGTTTTTAATGAAGACTTAAAAGATTCCCTTATGCATTCCCTACAGAAAACAAAACAAAACAAAAAAGCAAAACAGGAAAAAGCATGTGACTGTTCTGAAATTGATTTGAATTACAATTTCCATTGCCCTTTTCTGCCTGCTTTTGTAGCAAATGACTTTGTCCCTTGTAACGCAATGTGTCAATTTTCCATTGAATCAACGTTTGGATTGTTTTGTTTTGTTTGTTTCTTCTTGAGTGATGTCTTCATTGATAGAGATTGCCATTGTGTACACATATAAATGCACGCCATTCATCATGCACACGTGCTTAACCAGGGAGAGATGTACAGTACATACTGTACAAGGCTTGTCAAGAACTTGGACTTTGCATCTCACCTTAAGAAAATAAAACAACAGGGTACATGTAAATCATTAAAAGCAGAGCACAAGATCGTTAAGGATCTAAAAATGTCTGTTTTAAGTTAAGGTCTGGAAGCAATAACCCTAATACCAGGAATACCCTCTGCACCTACCGCATAAGAGCTGCTTACCACACATGACCACAGTCCACGTACAGGGGATCTGGATCAATGCATAATCACATGCATCTACCACACAAGACATGAGTTGCTTACCACACATGACCACAGTCTTCACAGGGGAACTGTATATCATAAAACATATAAAATATTGAACTCAAACGTTGATATTTTTTCACAGTAATCGTCAAATAACCACGAGAGAAAATTACGGTACTCTGGATTACATTGTAAGTCATTGAAAAGTGAATAAAAGAAAGAAAAACTGATAGGAAAGGGATTCCGAAACTCGTGACCTCCGGAACACCGAACCAACTGACATGACTGAGCTTCACATGTTGGCGGTGTCTCAAATAATCAATAACCTTTGCTGTATTAAAAAGTCAATATTTGTTGTTCACCTTTCAATGACTTTGACATTTTCATATCGGTTAGTTTTAAATACACTAAGTGTAATATGCCTGATTTTGCCGGAAAAAGAATTGTTCCTACTTCGAAACCAATCTATGACCAATGATGTATTATTATGTACCCTACAGTGATCAGATAAGAATCATACACTTTGTATTGAAACCGGAGGTCGGCATTATAAACACATGTACGATGAATGCGTAATGGTACGCAAGCGTCTTGTTATTAAACAGCATCTCAAACACCTAGATACACCTGCTGATTTGCCGCTCTGACATTTGCGCCAAAGTTACGCTATTCCCGAGGGAATTACGCCGTGCCTTCCAGAGAGATTGAATATTTTTGTAGTTTGCCGTCCGCCTCAGATGATTAGATTAGTATCTCTGTATATTGTGTTTACAAGCTCATCGTAGTACACGAGTTGTGTAATTGGACTAGGAGTTTGATGTCCAGTATAACCAGTGAACACACACGTTCTTGTGTGGAAACAGTGGAAAATCCACAGAACTTGGTCATAATTTTAATTTTTGTAACTATTGAAAAATGTTCCCTAATGCACGGTTCGTGCTTAGATCCACAACTTCTGGTTGTGAGTGATAAGGCAAATGCTGCTGGATGCGAAGGATCCGTAAACTAGGGAGCTGTGCTGTATGAACGAACCTTTTCCAAACCTCAGCTCCGGCTCAGACTTCGGCTCCGGCGCTTTCATCCATATGCTGAAAATATAGGTTGTGATATAGCTTTTCATTGAAGCTCAAGCTCTGTTTTCTTGTTCAGTTCCAAATTGTAGCCAAAAGCAAGGATTATATAGTGCTATGCACAAGATGGAGAACTGACTATAGGGCGTGTGTTAATTTGTATGGAGGTCGAAATCTGCCATTCTGGTGTGAAACTGGCGAGTACTTTTGTTCACGTGACATATGGGGGCTGGAAGTTTTATCAAAGAAAAGGGGAGTCATAGGCTAAATGTTGGCCCGAATTCGATTGAAACATGTTGTTTATTTGTAAATATTTGACATAATTTGAAGCCACTGAATATATGAAAATGGAACCTACTTTTGTAAGTACTGCACACAACGCTGACATCATGCGATCGAAACTCAGTACACCTAGAGCCCGCCCTCACACCAGAATGGCGCCTATGGCAATTACGCGTTTCAGTGGAGAATTCTCCATCTTGCGCATGCATAGCGCCATTTAATCTTTGGCCAAAAGCCTCTATTTTGATACCCGTTATTTTAGAATGGATTCTCGAAATGGAGCCAGAGCCTGAGCCAGAGCTGGTTTGGAAAAGGGATCCTACCATGCCAACTGTATGTGATTCATGTACGTACATGTACATGAACACAGTGTGTCATGTGTTCTTGTAGCCTTTGGATGTTTTTCTCATGTTGTGTCTTGTGAAGGATGAGATGAATTGGTTCCATCGATCATGGCACCTGTGATGACTGCATGTTTGCACCGTCCAGTTAATGGCTTTTGACTTTGGCATTCTCTGTTTTAAATTAACATATTTTAAAATGTGTTGCAGTCAACAAAAATCGTTCTCCCATGAGTCAGACTATGTCATAGGCCCCTATCATTTCGCATACATGTACATATTCTGTCCTGCTACATTTTAGTTAAAAAACGTTGCCTCATAATTTTGAAATTTGAAGAATTAGAAGTATTGCGGTATTAGAAAGGATACGATTTGCCATGTACAGTACACTATTTTGTGAGTCAGTGTCAGTGTGTGTGGTTCTGAAAAGAACCAAAAGTTTAACTTGACGTTTCAAACAGTATGCTCTGATCATCTATTCTCCTCCTGAGGACGAACAGATTTCCAGTACAACTGTTCTGGGGCCAATTTCATGGATCTGCTAAGCACAAGAAATTGCTTAGCACAAAAATGTCTTGCCATATAAAACAAACCACCATTAACAATTTCATTTGATGTTCATGGTCAGTGAACAACAGCCAAAGAACAATCAAAATGCTATACACAACACATATAAATTTTGTTGTTAACCCTGTTTTTATAAAGACAGAAATGTCATGCTTAGCAAATTTTTGTGCTAAGCAGCGCCGTGAAATTGGCCCCTGAACATTGCCTAAATCTTGGATTCTTCTCGGAACCATGCACACACACTCAAAACGTGGAGTTTCACTCACCGGTTCTTTTCAGAACCACACTTCTACATGTGTATAATAAAAAGAGATTCATGCAAATATGTGGTGTTTACTGCAAATCTGATTCTTTCTCATATTTTGAGTTCAGTTCATAATTGACTGAAGACTGAAGTGATGGAACAAAAAAATGAGGTAAATCGGTTTCCGAGTCCGACTTCTTTGGTTCAAGAATCTAAAAGACAGATTCAAAATGTGAAAATATACTGTAAGTATGCGTATACCGTGCACGTATAATCTTCAATTAATTTGCAACTCTCACCATGCACGGCAGATGTTCCCATGATGCTGCGTGCGTGTACTTATCTTCAGGAAACGTGATTTGATGCTAAGCTCCTTGTAAGGCAGACAAAATCACTAAACAAAATTGATATGCACGTACGTGTACAGACTCGTACATTTATACATATGGCCCAGCGGTGGTACCTGTGTATTAGGTCTAGATGTATGTGACGTTCCGTTTATACCGGAGATCAGATAATATACATATGTATGCATAAATGGAATTGATGTTCTTTGCGTAGGGAACTAAATTTTAACCTGTAATCTGGCCCTTTGGACTCCGTTGGACAAGTCTTCCAATAGTCCACCGCGGTATTTTGTGGAAAACTTTGTGCGGTCAAAATGATGTTAACACAACGCAACGGGGATAATTAAGTGAATAATCTGATGTTGTTTTCGACCCACGTGCGTATGCTTTTGATTAAGCCTCCCAGGCTAGCTGGATACAAATTTTTGAGAAGTCTGGTTTCCCCGCCTCATTTTGATTAAAACTGTGCTAGCAGGCTAATCTGCAATGAAGGCAATCACACATCGCCAATGTGTCTTGTACAAGTTTTTTCCTACAATCAGTTTAAAGGTATTACCGGTACTATACCTCATAAATATTTATCATACAAAAATCTGCTACCGTAACGGTTACAGATTCCATGAAATTGGGCCCAAATATCGTACCATCCATGAGATGAATGTACGCGACCTTTACCTAGCTCCCTGTGTGTTAGTACTGTCAGTGTATAGCCTGTTTTAATACACACTGCTACATGTACATGTAGCTATGAGCTGTGTTGTTTTGTTACACGTTGGTATACCGATGTAACTATCCTGGTGTTGATGCATGCACTTGAACAGGAAGTTGTTTGAATGAGTTAATTGCAGAATCACTCTCCAGATAATTGGTTGAATACGTCTCCATTCTGCATTTCGCTCTCTCATCATTGTTTACCTTACCCCCATGGCTTTCATACTCTTCCATACATGCAATATGGGAATTTGTGTTCATTGATAGGTTTCAATAGCGCTCCGCACTAATGACGTCACATGAGTGATTTGGACTGTACAAAATCCCCGGATGTCAGACAAACATCATGCATGCACACAAGCACACCCACACACGTTTGCAATGTTTGCCTGAGATCCAGTGTGCTCTTTTAATAGCGGAAGTGCGGAGCGCTATTGCTTGCTTATTTTATCACCGTGCGTTCTATAAAGTGCCATATTTTAGCACAATACAACAAGCAGTTGGTGCAAGGCTTTGGGTAGTCCGTGTACAGATGGGTTCATTCTCCTCGTGTGCGCTATATTTCATGTTCCACTTCAGCCGATTCAGCAGCTAGCCGTATATTAAAATGCTGTAAATTATCGAGGTTTAAAATGCAATTATGATATATGGCACGCACATGCTGTACTGTATGTGTACATATAAACAGCGGGCTTTTTGTAGTTTCATCTCTGTTCATGCTTCATGGTGGCGGCAGACGGTGAACAATTCATAAATTACGAGCATGTACAGTAGGTCTGCTCAGTCCATGGACATTGACAGTCAATTTGGCCAGTTACATTTTGTATGCGCGCATGAATGTACTCGTATACTTGCTAGTTTTCCCTTGTCTTTTTAAAATGTTCTGTCCATGCAACTCACCCGCCCTTAAAGGTATAAAACATGATTTTAAGGTCACTGGACAGCATATGTTTTATAAGGCCACATAAAAAAAAAATTGTTTAGCGTCCACCTCTTCCAAATTTTCTAGGTAGGGAGGGAGGTTTTTATTTTTATTTTTTATTTTAAGGATTGAATGGCAACATGCCTGTGGAAGAAAAGATACATGGTATTCATGGTCAGAAAACATGTTAGGAAGATACTGAAGACCATAGAAGCTTTCAAGCTAGATATCTGACCATTGGAAATTTCAGTAGACTAGAGAAACCTAAGTATGTAGACTTGACTCAAGTCGGGTTACGGTAGTTCTAGTCATGCGCTCGGCTGATATTCCTTCAGTCCGCCACATCGGTACAAATTTCCAAAACGTTGATTATCAAATGTCCCTTCCGCTTAAATTTGTACATTTTTCGCATGCTGCGGCTTCTACCCCAGGTGGCCTTCATGATGTTTAGTCCGAAAATTACGGTAGATATTAGCACACACTGCTTTTACATACAAGTAATAATTGTTTCCCCCAATATTAATTATTTTTGAGACAAATAAAAAAATAATAATAATACAGGTCGGGCTCATATCAGAGGTCGGGCGGGGACGCTAAACAAGTAATTTTTTGTATGTGGCCTAAACATAAAGAATGGTTTTGATCTTAACCCGAGATCAAACTGTTTACTGTCTTTGTTTTACTAACTTCTGGTTAAATATACCATTTCAGACAGAAATATTTGAACAGTATGTTTCTACCAGCACCATCTTCATCTGAAAGTTATAAGTTAATCTGTGAACATTTCTGTTTGGGTATATTACCAATCTTGTACTGTACCTTTAAATCTCTCGCTTTGGCTTTTGGACAGACAAATGGACTTCACATCTACGTGAACATCATACATGTAGAAAGGCATATGGCGCTTCGAACATTTTGTTTCCCATCAACTGCGTCACACGATCAGAGGTTTACCAAGTATTTCATGCACAGGGCCTGGCTCATTATCACCATGTAGTCTTGTCCCCCGTCTCCCCCATCCCCCCTCCCCATCTCCCGCAGGGTCACTTCTGACATTTTCAATAAAAGGCCTCAGACTCCTCTGAGGTGTTAACGGAGACCCTTCGCTCGACGAATAATCAGCAGGACATGGTGTAGACAATTCTGAAATGAGAGGACGAAATTGCTTCACAAAAAAATTGATGCTTTTATCCGTCAACTGTCAGGGGATATCCGCTGAAATTATTATGTTCACGGGTTGAATGGTACTCCACATTGAATACAAATTTCGTCGACAAGTGTGGGCCACAAACAGGGTTTTGTTTTAACATTCTTCCAAAGAGCTATAGTACTCGGTTAGGTTTGGTATTAGAACCGATAACAGTGCGGTTACATGTAATGTCTCTAACTTTTCTTTTCTTGTCTTTCAGGGATTTAAAGGTAGTATCACACTTTGGTTTTTATCAAAGAAATACAGATTCATGGGCACAAATATCAAGACAGATACATTAACAGTCATTTGTGAAAATGTCAGTCCCATATGGTGCCCACTTTTTGAGAAAACAGTGAAAAACAGCCACAGTATTTCTTAAGTCTTTTCTCTTTTATTTTTGATCTTTTAAAAGATCAAAAAGATTTTTGGTCGTTGTTTTACAAAATTCTGGATAAATACACCATTTCAGACGGAAACATTTTAACGGTACATTTCTACTAGCATCATCTTCATACCCTGAAAGTTATACGTAAATCTGTTAACATTTCTGTTTTGGTCTCTTACTAAAGTATAACTACCTTTAAGTTACACTTTAAAAAACACAATTATTATTTATTTATAATTATTCAGAATATGTTTGAGGTTGCTCTGCCACATATCGGTTTGTGAATTTAAGTGCAATATTCATGGGGTAGCATTTGAAATTGTTGTCGTGCATTTTGTATGTCATTTGCACCACAAAGTGACATACACCATACAGTTGCTGCACCACATGTACATGATATTGTGTACGGTAGACCACTTCAGACATTCAAAAACAAAATTGCCACGTAAGAACAGGGGCCAATTTCATAGAGCTGCTTAAGCACCAAAATTTGCTTAAGCACCAAAAACCTTGGTAATTTAAATCAGTATGCTATGCCAAAACTCCCTGTGAATATTATGCTCAGCAAACAGTGGCAGAATACAAGTCTTAAGCATTAAACATCACATGAACATTTGGTTGGTAATCCTTTTTGACCAAGGAAGACTTTCATGCTTAACAAAATTTGTGCTTAAGCACATGCAGCTCTATCAAATTGGCCCCTGATGAGTACTGTACATGTATACATGTATATCATAATTTATTGTTAGGCCAGCCCTAGTCTGCGGCTTCATGTTTTGTAGCAGAGTTTAAACCAAAGTACATGTCTAGGCTCTTTTTTTTTTAAAGTCTGATTAATGCTGTTGTGCGTGCCCTCTTCCTTGAGTTGCATTTGTGGGAGATTTTTTGATTTCGCACCGGCGCTATTTGTCATGATTGTAGCTAGTAGGTTTGGGTTTTGTATAAAAAAAAACCCAAAATCTAGGTGAAAAGTCGTATACCAGCAGATGGGATATTGTATCAGACAAGATTCGAACCTGGAACCTCCTGCTTACTAGTCCAGATGACCAATTACTTAGACCACCAAGCTATAGAGTCTCAACTGGGATAATGTTATGATGATTTTAAGCCGGCAGTGCTTCTGCATTTGGGATGTTTTGTACACAAAAGTTGTGAGCCAAGGATGACATTCGGTATAGACAAATGTAGGGTCTGTGGTCAGTGGTGTTCGTAATAAAGGGTTCAATAGTGCTCCGCACTTGCGCTAAAAAAAAGCACCGGATCTCAGACAAACATTGCAACCATGCAAACTTTTTTTTTTTTTTTTTTATTTCAAGATGGTACGAAGATGGTTCAAAGGATGAAGTTAGAAAGTTAAAAATCTTGCAACTGGGGTCGATTTCACCAAACTCATCGTAACTTGCTATCAATCGTAGGACTTATGATACATTGCAGCCCTACCAGGATACGATGGGTAACTCGGGTTACGACCAGTCGTAGGGCTTCGTGGAATCGACCACTGGTGCGTAGTTTCAGAGGAAAAAACAGTTGGCTGGTTAGCTGTCGAACCATACAGTATGTACATGACAACTTATTGGATTCTGCTATCTAAATTTACCATAGTTAAACAATGTATGGACGTTGACTCATACCCCATAGCATATGATTGGGTTTAACTATTGACATTTTCGGTTAATATTCTCACTAATAAATGCACTTTTTGATCAATTTTGTTTCAGGAATTTATCAGGGCCAGTGGGTTGGAGGAATGCGGCATGGATGTGGTATTCGAAACAGTGTGCCTTATGGAATGGCGTCCATTGTGCGGCCTTCTCTTCGCACGTCTCTCACCTCATTACGCAGCGAACACGAAAACGGTTCCATCGCTTCGGTGCCGGACAACTTCGGACAGAGAGGGGGTTTCGTTTTGGACGTGTCCGACGAAGGAACGACGGATACGGAGAGCCGGAGTGGAACCATGAAACGCGGGGAAGCCACCCGTATGAGCAAAGCCCTGATCGGCTTAAGAACCATACGGGGAAAACGGGATAAAAACGGGAGCAAGGAAGGCTCGGATAGCGCCGGAGGCAGCATGGCATCCTTCCGTCCACGGCTCAACCATCAGGACTCCCTGAAGAGCAACGAGAGTGAGAGCAGGATGAGTTCGAGCTCGTTGCAGTCCTCGGTCATGGAGAGCGACTTCAATCACCCCGGCCATCTCATGGATGACGAGGCCACTGGTGACATCACGGAGGTGTTCCTGGGAGAGTGGAAACAGGACAAACGATCAGGGGTTGGCATCAGTCAGAGGTCGGACAACTACCAGTATGCCGGCGAGTGGCATCAGAACAAGCGCCACGGTTATGGCTCGCTGACGTACCCCGATGGACACAAGGATGAAGGCAAGTGGAAGAACAACGTTCTGGTGGCATCGGGAAAGAAAAAACTCTTTGTAATTGGATCCAAGAGGATAAGCGATCGGGTAGAACGGGCCGTTGAAGCTGCTAATCAGGCGGCTAACATCGCAAGACAGAAAGCAGACCTAGCAATATCAAGGTAGGTTGGTTTAACAACAAAAATCAAAATCAGGCCAAGTTATTAGTTGATTCTGAGAAGGTTCTAGCCAAACCAGTGTCCAACAACCGAGAAAAAGCTGTGCTGAAAGGAAAGGCACAGAGTTGGATATGGAAGACTTAGACAAGTTTGCTCAAATGCCTTGGGGATGACGTTAAAGACGTGAAGATATCAACCTCCATGCACACTTTAAACTTGATATCATTCGTCCTGAAATCAGAAATCCTGCACAACACTTCCAATGGCAAACCCCAGTCTCTGCCTTCTATTACGCCCATGTCACACGAAGCAATTTGCAGGCAATCAGTTCCAGGCAAATCTCCACAAAAAAAGAAAAACAACATTCGTCTTCAAATTTTCATAGTGAGAGAAGCCCGTACAAATTGCCTCTTGCGACGCAACCCTAAGGGGAGGTCGCAAAACAATGAGGAAGAAGGAGAAGACAAGCAGAATCGTTGTTGCTTTTCCTTCAAATGTTGATGCATTCCCAGTGTATCATCAGCATCATGTCACAACTCACAGCCGGTGAAATTGAAACAATTACTCAGTCATAGTCCCCCTCCCCCTTCTCCCTTCCCCCTCCCCCTCCGGTGGCCAGACTTAAGATTCCCCCATTGGTCCACAGCCCCTCGGGGGCTCGGAGAGTGGTGCCGATTGGTGAAATTGGATTTTGAGTGGCGGAAAGGGCACAGGATTTACAGATCCGACTTGATTATAATTCAGGCCCAGGATACCCACAGAAACACACAATCTACTTTTCGTTGGTTTTGCCCGGGCTGGTGTTTTGCTGATTGTGACCTCAATTGCTGGATACGTGTTCATGTTTGCTGAATTTGACTCCGATTTATAAGTCTGTTAGGTGATTGAGTATCAGGCATGATGACCGGATGAAACGAAGGGTGAAATTGGAAAGATGAGAAGCTTTGAAAGTTTCTGCACTTTTGTTATAAGAAAGGAAATGTGTCGTTGTAGATGCCTTCAGGAATAAGTTCCTCCCTGACAAAATGTTTCTTTTTGTTGTTGTTCTAATTTGGAAATTGAAGGGACATATAGTTCATTTACATACAACTGTGCAGTGCAAACTGACAAATAGACCCATGTGTGCATTGTGTAATTGAATACACATGGTACACATACTGTATGTATTATGTGTAACGATATGTATTAACAAAGTAGCGATACTTGGGTGGTGATATAATGCGTATCAGGAAACACAGTACGTTAAATATCAAAAATGAAGAACAATAATAAACAGAACACTTACACTCAACTTCCATGTAGGTGATATGAGAGAGTTTTATTTTTTAAAAAAAGATGGGTTTGGAAAAAGCATGTTCCTGTATTATTTGGGTCATTTCTTATTAACTTGATTACTGTTTTTTCAAACCTGCAAATAAAAAAGTGCAAAAGGCAATTTAAAGCTGTCTGAAATGGTGTATTTATCCAGAAATCAGTAAAACAACAACCGAAAATCTTTTTGATCTTTTAAAAGATCAAAAATAAAAGAGAAAAGACTTAAAGAGGATCTTCAACACTCAACAAACCTCGCTTTATTTGTTCAGGTTCAGGTTCAGGTTTATTTCATACTATTATAATATTATTACATTGTGTACATTTTACAAGGTAAGCTAATAGTATGAGGAGGTCAGACAAGAAGCCGTAGCTTGTACAAAGGTCTGCCCCCTTTTCATTGAATAATAATAGTTAAAATAATTAAAATTAATTAAGGGAATTTTAAGATATAACAAAATACAACGTTGTAAGGCTAGAATCATATAACTTGTTTGTTTAACTTAACTTACAAAAGTATAGCAATTTAATAATGAGTAGACAAAGTCAAATAACGGCATCATGCAATCATATTCCTTTACATTATAATGCTTAATAGGATAAAAGTTATTCCTTTTTACCCTTAATAATTATACGCAGTGAGAAGTTGCTCATTAAATGAATAGCTCATGACGTCATGTTACGGAGCCTTTTCATGAAATGTCTGCTGCCCCCATTGACGAAATTCAGACAGTTTCAATTTTGGGTTAGCTTGCGGGTTGAGCATGCGGAGAGAAAAATCATCAAAAAGACTCTCTTTCTGTGTTCAGTGTGAGAAAATTTTTTTTTTTTCATGTCAAGTAATTTAATGATTATAGTTCTAACAAATAAAGCGAGGTTTGTTGAGTGTTGAAGATCCTCTTTAAGAAATACTGTGGCTGTTTTTCACTGTTTTCTCAAAAAGTGGGCACCGTATGGGACTGAAATTTTCACTGATTACTGTTACTGTATCTGTCTTGATATTTTTGCCCATGAATCTGTATTTCTTTGATAAAAACCAAAGTATGATACTACCTTTAAATCAAAATTAATTAAACAATAATACAATCTTTGACATGTAGGATTTCATTCATTTATAAGGCTATATACCTACAGTACATGAATTGCAGATGTACAGTTGTTTTCTTCAAAGGTGCACAATAGGTACGCATTCAATAGATTGATACTGATGCGCCTTTGCAGCACACTGGTACACATGGTACATGTCAGTTATTTCACCTGGTCGAATCCTTAGTACCGTACACAGTCCCGACAGTCTGTAACTTTGGCTGTGCTAATGGGATACAAGCAAATCTCCCCATATCCTAGACGACAAGCTGCGACAATCGGATCAAATCCCCGTCTTCGAACTGCAGGTCTCGGTCTGAATAGGTGTTATTATATTGGAGATATTCATAATACATGTAAATAAGGCAAAAAGAAATTCAATTCATCTGGCGAGTCTCAGCATGACTCTAGTCTTAAAGCAAGCTTACAGAATGTACACAGAGGCACAACTCCATCATTAACGCTGGGTATTAAGAATAAAAATTCACTGTAAATGATTTACTTATAATGTTTACATGATGTACACAATCTTTGATACATGAGAAAGACCTGCATATATACTGTATAAATTGTAGACATATTCAATTACATTTCAATTAAATTCACCATTTTTTACACTGTAAGTTTCCATACTTGTACATAACCTGTACAAGGCAAAACAAAGCCCAAAAAAGTAATAATTCCATCAAACGAAATTGTTTTCAAACAGAATGTTTACAAGCAGTGAAATTCATAAAGCTTTCAAGTTTGAATGTACACATGTGCGTAAAACTAGTCGTCATCTCCTGATGATGACGAGAGCAGGCTAGTCGAAACGTTGGGACCTTTAGAACGAGAAGTGCAAATGAAATAGGAGTGTGAAAGTACGAACGATTCTTACATGGCGTTTCCCCAAACCAATCCTCATAAGTTTGATTTTAATATTCTCATACATAAGTATGCATGAAGCATGTACATGTCATACTTTTGTATGGTAGTCAGAAAGTGAATGTAAATCCTACATACTGTACATGAAGTCGTTAATTACTAGGCTGTAATTATCTTTGATTGAACCATTTCATCGTCCGTATTTCTGCCGGGGGACCGAGTCCCGCGGCCTGGGAGGGGTTGATGGTCAATCGCCGTGGCAAATTAATGGTTTGTGCTCCGTGTAAGGTATCTCCATATGATTGCATCATCAGATGACACACTGAATCAATTAATTGCCTTATCACTTCATCATATATGTACATGTATACAGGACTATGGACAAGCTAGCTGGCTTTGTAGCTAGTTTCTTCACTTTAATGGTACCCGTACATGTACATTTACTTGTCGTATCGGGCTGTGAGCATCAAAAACATCTTAGATTAGATGTTATCTTCTTTGAAATGTTGTCTTCTGAAAATGCTACCGCTTTCAAGAAAATTGAATGTCTTTTGAAGATCTTTTCGCATCATTGCACCATTGATTTTAGGAATCGGTGTTAAGATGAGTTGAGTGCACTTTCTCAGTGCACTTTCTCAGTGCACTTTTGATTTAAGTACTGTAAACTGCAGAGCCATGAAATTAGGCCCTGTTCAGTTTTGATTCATCAGTAGACATGGTAGATGTACATGTAGCTGTACAGGAAAACCCATGCAAACATGATGTGTACATGTATAGGCACCATAATATTTGCAGTGAATTCTGAGGGTATACCTGTATACATATAAATGTATGTGTCTACACATCTTTCTTCCAGATTAAATTTAAAGAAAATGCCGAAATAAACAGTGATGATTTTTATAGTGACATTATCTCATAAAACAAGAAAGCTCATGAAGACCTGTACATTTAATTATTAGTGATGAGCCACTTATAGCCAGCAAGAAGTTGTTCTAAAGTGTCACGGCGCATTGCAGTGTTACAATTTGCCCAGTGAATTTGCTGAGTAATAAGATGTATTATGACTGTTTTTTATGAATATTAAACCTAATGTATAACGTGTTTTTATTTGAATATCATGTTAGCACCCATGTACAAACAATGCATACCACAGGTTCTTGTCCAAATGTACATATTACATCCGTACATGTGTACACGTACATGTGTACCGCAGGTACTTACAATGTACCAATGTTTGTGTACACATATGTACAGCTGTAGATACATCCGTTCCTTATATGTACACATGTACATTTACATGTACGTCATATGTAAAAATTGCTATTTTCTCTTGGACATACAATTTGATTGGACACTCAACATGCTCAAGAGAATTTCTTCATTTTGTACATTAGTACACATGTACGGTAAATGTACCTGTACGTCAGCAAGGTCAAAATATGACATGGATTCAATATTCTCAGCACTGCAGTCAGTCACTAACAGTGGAATGGAGCTTGCAGTTTACTATAATACCTCTGCACATGTACATGTACATGTACATAGTGGGCCAGGCATCGGCATTTGCTTCTTACATCCTACTGTATGTCAAAGCTATTGTTTGGAAAGAGTAGGCCAGGGGTTGCGTTACCATGACAACCAGACTGATTTGCATCCCTCAGACATGTGTGTGCGTGTATGTGTGTGTTTTTGTAGCAGCGAAGGGGGAACAAAATAAAAAAAATAATGCAATGCAAGTATAATGCTGCTCATCATAACGTCGCTGTCATCATCATACTTGGAGCGGAAATCGTTTCTTGGCCATTTTTTCCGAGCTACTGGTCGTGTTTGCTGAGCCATGATAGATCTTGTCTCTGCTCCCTCATGCTTCGAGGTATCCCCCTCCCCCCAGATCTGTGTCAATATATGGGGGCTTGTATTATTGTTGCCCGCTAATTGGTCCGTGTTTGTTGCCCAATTATAGGGCTTATTTGTGAGCGTAGTATTAAAATGGCATTGAGCAAGGCATGTGTACAGTATTATAACCAGTCACGGTCTAAAGCATGCACGAATGCCCATCATCATCATCTATACTTCCCCCTAATAATCATGATAATCTTGCCGTCTCTTTCAGTAATCATTGTCTGAGGTCATGTGTTGCCCCTGGTTATCCACGATTGGCGTTTCAAACCCAGGCACATGCCAGAACCCATACAACTAGACTCGTGGGTTTATAAAGAAAACTGTTCACGCCTAAATTGTCAAACTTCCTATGGAAATAATGCAATGGAAGTGCTGCTCATAACATTGCTGTTATACTCGGTATATTAAGGTGCACTCTTAATTTTATTAAGCAGAAATCTTGTTTCTAAGGGGCTATTCATCGATCATGGCACAAAATGTTAATTCCTCTTTGGTTTTTCATTGAGAACTGTTTGGCATTGTTCATTCAGTGCAAATTATTTGATGTATCAGTTGGTGATCCATGCATGTCAAAGCAACTTTATAAAATCAAAATACATACATCACTTGTACATGTATGTATATTTAGTACAGGGTTAATAACAAATCAGGAATTAATATAATCATCAAATACATGTGTAACCACAAGGGAAACTGACTATAAAATGTTATGTCATGAAAAAGTGAACAGAGAAAAATTGACTGGAGTGGGATTTGAACGTCACACAATCCCCGGATGTCAGACAGACATTGTCTCACACACGTAGGTAGGTACATGTATGGACGTACGCGCATACCCACACACGTTTGCATGGTTGCAATGTTTGTCTGAGATCTGGTGCTATTTTTAGCGCAAGTGCGGAGGGCTATTGTCTTTGTTTGCTATCAATTGTCTAATATGAGAGGGATTTAATTAAAAGCTTGTCATTTTGAGAGGAAAACATGCATTACATGTAAGTGTTTTTGAAACCATTTAAAGGTAGAATCATACTTTGGTAAGAGACCAACACAGAAATGTTCACAGATTTACATACATGTATAACTTTCAGGGTATGAAGATGATGCTGGTAGAAACCTACTGTTAAAATATTTCTGCCTGAAATGGTGTATTTATCCAGAAATTAATAAAACAACGACCGAAAATCTTTTTTAATCTTTTAAAAGATCAAAAATAAAAGAGAAAAGACTTAAGAAATACTGTGGCTGTTTTTCACTGTTTTCTCAAAAAGTTGGCACCGTATGGGACTGAAATTTTCACAGATTACTTTTACTGTATCTTCATTGATATTTTTGCCCACGAATCTGTATTTCTTTGACAAAAACCAAAGTATGATACTACCTTTAAGTATTTATTATACGGTAGTTGACTTCCTTACTGACCATGTACAGTGTTGCATGTATTCTGTTAAAACTGAGGGCACAACTCTCCCCTTCCAACCCAGAGATCGTCAGAATACAATTACTGCAAACTCTCCCCGAGCAGTCACCTTGCAGTGGTCTGTTTCCAGACTCACCGCATCATACAACGTGTGAACCAGTCTTTGACATTAATGTTCCGAGCAATGTACATGTATGTCAGCTCTGCATTTTCTAAGAGGTTATCTGAATGTGTACGCATATAATGTGTACAATCATACACGCATTCTTCAGTCTTCACCAGCACTATATTACACGCGAGTGTACGGTACACCTGTATGTACACTGTACGTGTAGTTTCCACGGTGACCGTTCGTTTCACTTGTACGTGAAACTTGAGACGGCTTCATCGCAGCCTGAAGTTCATGCGTCATTTTATCCTTTGTTAAGCCGCTGATATTATTTACAGGAAAAAAAATGTCTGATGTCACCTTTTTCCAACGCAAATCTTTGTTGTATTGGTATTAAATGAATGAGAGTCGAATTACTCTTAAGGTACATGAACACGTTAAAGAGTGACTACCTGTGAATTGATTTATTTCAAAGGAATGATTTATTCTTGGAAAAACCAAAACATCAGAATAGCTTTGGAGCTGTCTAGGGTACGTCTGTGCACCTGCCATACATGGACATGACGTGGTTACGGTGTAATTAAGATACATGTATATCATATATTACCCTTCATTGCTTCTCAGAATACCGGGAAATGTATACAAACTTGTAATAAACTGCTTTATCAACCAAAATAATGACCTGACCTGAAATAAATGAAAAATGCTGGAATTTAGGAAGGCTTGACATTTCGATCCTAGCAGGATCTTTCTCAAAGGTATAGGCCTACAAAACAATGCTTGGAGTTAATAATTAGGAGGGCCTGACATTTGATTGGAAAAAAATTGTCACAATTCAAAACAGAACTGCCACCAAAGTATGTATGTAATTGTTAATGTCCAGCAATTTCCTTGATGAAGGACGTCATTAAATGGTATTTAAGCTGTAAAGTCAAATGCCAAGTTACATATCCATTACACCTCTTCTTAAACATGTTAAGAAAGACTCAGAGCTTCGTCTTCACAACAGACAACAGGAATTATAAACTTGATGCTACCGTGCATACATGTCTACAAATTAAAGCCAACATTATCAGACTCTTTAGCCGCAGTGTAATAAATTAAGCGGGTCTGAGGTCTGTTTGCTTACGCGATAACAAAATGTCTGTTTATTTGACTCGGAGTGAAAACTGTTGACCTGGGTGGTAGAGTAGGACCCCATTACAGATATAATAGCATATTTATATCTGTCTGGACGCCCAGCCGACTTAGCGGAGCATAGATTACCGCCCCACGGTTACGAGATGCGTCATACAGTAGACTGGTCCCGTTGGAATGTCAACAATGCCATGTATGTCCTCGGATGTATATTTTTGGGACGCGTGTACTAAAAAGAAAGAAAAGACGAAAGAGAAAAGAATATGTACCGGTACGTACGGTGTCAACCCTTACGGAAGCAGTTTTTTCGGCTTAATATCTTGTGTATTTGAACGGGACCATACAGGGAATGAGGGCATGAGTAATTGAAGTGCAATGAGAGAGATTATTGAGCAAGACGTGTCCTTGCCTGTTAGGCTCTAGATTTCTTTCCTGCGGGGTACCGGGCAATTTGTTTCTTGTAAAGGCCACGTCAATTAGAAATGGCTATGAGACCTTATTTTTTCCCTACCTCTGAAGCGTACACCAGGGTAGAGACTGCATACAAACTGATGCTATTGAGCATGACATGGTTGGCTGAAAAAAAAAAATCAGGGCCCAATTTTATGGCTCTGCATTTAAGCATACAATAGGGGCTCACGGCAGCAGAATATTCTGTGCTTAATTTTTCTTATGAGATCCTTTTTCTTGGATTTGGGGGCAATTTTCAATTGTGCTCATAATAGTTCACGTTCATGTTCTAATGACATCTCGCTAAGTACTAAGTTCGCATTGAAATTCAGCATTATAACCCTGTGAACAAAGAATGAGGATCGTGAGCGCCGGATTTTCGGCTGTAACTTAGGGCCTGTTTGTTTAACGCAAAGGATTCGAGATTTAGGGATCCACCTCCTATGCAGGGTACGCTAAAATGGGATCCGGATCCGAAGGATTCATTATCCTGTGCATTAAACAAACAGGCCCTTAAGCAGAGCCCTGAATTTCGGTCCTGATGCTAGCTACATGTCTCATTAAACTTCTGAATCTTACAAAAAAGACACAGCCGAGCTTGTGTTTGAACAAAAAAAATATGAGGCTGTCATGATATCAACACCTGCTTCAACAGCAATTGATCGAGTGAATCTATTGTGAAAACATCCATAATTTTTGTCTCAGACATGTCAGAAGTCAGAATAAAAACAGCTGCCACATGGACGTTTATGTCGTTATAATTCATGATATTTTGAGAAGTTTGGTCAGTTTTTATTTCTGGTGATCAAAGAATCTGAACCAGACTTGAGGACTGTGGGCATGGTTCTGAAGAAGTGAGGAAGCACCGTGATCCTAGGCTATCCTAGCTAGCCAAGAGGGCAGCTAGAGCAGGGATAGGGGAAAGTTAGCTACATGTATGAGGCCATTTAAATCACTATTGTTTAACATCTGTTTCCAAAAGCTGCGGCTAGATAACATTTTGAAAACAAGCCTGGCTCCCATGACTTTTTTAGTGCCAAATAAAATTCACTGACTTGCTTGGCCCGATCTGAGCCCACGACCTATGTACCATAGAGCTTGCTCTATACTGTACATATATACTACTGATACTGTAGTTCAAATAGCAGAACCTACCAGCAAGACCATCAAGCTTATTAGGGTCAATTGATGTAGCCGACCACATATAGTTTAATTTGCCTGGCTGAAATATTATTAATTCAGAGCAAAGCTTACTCAGATCAATGAATGCAGTTACAGGTATGATGGACCATTGAACAAAATTTGTTTAGTTTTTGTTTGAAGTTTTCCATTGTGCACAGTCGATATTAATACCAATCTTGAGGTGGAATATTTCCCTCGTAAATGCTGTCCTTATCATCCAGAAAAAAGCATACACGAATACCACAAAAACAAACATACATAGCTGTTTTCTGTTTGATAGAAATTGAACTTTCTTCTTGAAAACATTTAAACATTTTAATATTGTGATAAAATGTGTATGGGTCATTGTCATGATAGAATTTGTGAAAACTAAATGACTGGATCCAAAACTAGATCCAAAGGAACAAGACTGTAGTATACTGTGCATAATTTGTACCCCAACTTCTGAGTGGATTATTGAATAGTGTAAGTTTCAAACACATGAGGGCAGTATTGAACCTTAGTAGTGCTTGTAAGACATGATGGACATTCCCTTGTGGTTAACACAGGTCATAAAATATAAAGCCCTGTGCGAACACAGCTCAAGACATTTCATACGAAAATAAGCCCAGTGCGAACACATCTCAAAACATCTCATAACAATAAACTCAGTGTGAACACAACTCAAGATTGGCCTGTTATATGAATTGGAGTTTGTTGTTTTTCTTTAAACTTGCAGAGCATCATATGCCAGAGAAAAGGCAGAGATGTCCGAGACAGCAGCGTCTGAGTCAAGGGAAGAAGCAACAAAAGCTCGTCAAAGGTCCAAAGAGCTCACTGCCTCCTTACCTCCCAGGGGTAGGTTAAGCGTCACTTCATTCTTTTCTTCCAAGAATAGACAAGCAATCTCTTTTATTCTCTCAGTTATTACAGTAGAATTCTCAAGACCTTTGTTGAAAGTATAGAATTAATGATGAAGATTAATCCCTTTGTTCTTAGTTGTGGAATTCACTGGTAGGATGCTCCATTGCAGTCCATGCGGAATTGCTTCCAATTTTGCAGACGTGTACAATCAACTGCAGAAACAACAGAGGCCGCTCGCTCTCTCTGATCTCATATTCCCACGTTGTACAGACTTGCCCCACATCTTTGTCTATAACTCCTTGGGCCTTCCCTGCCAGTTTGTTTTATATATGTAGTTCTCGGGGCGGCCTCAGGTTTTAGCTAGCCAGGATCCTTGAAGTTGTACAGGTACATGGACAATCATGCCGATCTCCTGTGCCAACGTTGTACTGACTCCCCCCACATCTTTGTCATTTCTTTGAGCCTTCCCAGTTTGTTCTACCCATGTAGTTCTTGGGCAGTTTCTAGCTAGCCAGGATCCTGGAAGTTGTACATGTACAGGTGCAATCAATCACAGAGACAACAGAGGTGGGGCATCCCGATTTCCCATTCCCACATTGTACAGACTCACCCCACATCTTAGTCTATAACTCCTTGGGCCTTCCCCGCCAGTTTGTTCTATACCGTAGTTCTTGGGGCGGCCTCAAGTTCTAGCTAGCCAGGATCCTGGAAGTTGTACATGTACAGGTGCAATCAATCACAGAGACAACAGAGGTGGGGCATCCCGATTTCCCATTCCCACATTGTACAGACTCACCCCACATCTTAGTCTATAACTCCTTGGGCCTTCCCTGCCAGTTTGTTCTATACCGTAGTTCTTGGGGCGGCCTCAGGTTCTAGCTAGCCAGGATCCTTGAAGTTGTACAGGTACAATCAAACGTACAGTCGTTAGATGGCTGTAGTGCTGATCTCCTGTGCCCACATTCTACAGCTTCACTTCACATCTTTGTCAATTCTTGAGCCTTCTCAGTTTGTTCTACCCATGAGGGGAGGCCTCAGGCCTCAAACCAGCCCACCAGGATCCTGGAAGTTGTACTTGGTACAATCAAATTAAAAATGTCAATACAAAAGAAATTGGGCGCTTGCTCCGATCTCATATGGCCACATTTTTCTATCTTTTTTCTATCTCCCTGTGCCTTCTCAGTTGTATATCCTGCTGTACTACCTCATGGTTGCAAACAAATCATTTTGAAAACTGTTTGCAACATCTGACAAATGGTCAACCACATTCCACCAATCAAAAAAACCAGAAAGAAAGTAGATGCAAAGGAATGTGAAATGTGATTTCTGGTAATTTTGGGCAAACTGACCAGAAGAACAAGTTTGAAGAATCTAATTTAAAAGCTAATTCTTTGTTCTGGAATAACTTGGCTTATGGCTTGAGTCGTACAAGTCTATGTGAAGCACTGCAGTCGCTGCCATAGTTACGTGTGTAAATTCAAATTATAGCCAAACTTAACTCTGCTTGAGACACAGCTTCTTAACAAGCTCATGTTGTGTTCAGTGTACATGCCTGCTATACCTGTGCATATTTAGTCCCTTGGGTGATTCCGCCAAGGACAATGTCAACCATTCTGCTTTATTTGGATAGATGCTCCATGCACTGGCGAAATGTTTACATGGAAGCAATCTTCCTTAAATATATTTGTACAGGGCCAATAGAATCTTGTTGTGGAAGGGTACGACTGTGTACTAAAGGCAATTAATGTCGGCCATTTTGTTTATATAAGTGGACACCAGTCCCCACGCTACATATACATCTGACTGGCCAACACTCAGTAATGTTTTATGCGGTTTTCTGGGTTTCCAGGAGTTTTACCCAGTTTGATTTGTTTTTAGGACCATTGGAAGCACATTTCTCAAATTAAGACAATTACCATTGTGACAAAATATGCAGTGTAGGAATTGCTTAAATGTTGAACTATTCTCCTTGACAAAGCACACTAGTTGTGCCAAACCTGATGTTATTCAGTAAATGGCACACTGCACTTTTCCGTACTCTAACATCATAATTTGTACTAGCAGTGACTAGTGTAGCAACTCGATAAGAAGAAGAAGAAATTAATAGTTTTACAAACAGACTACAATGAGATATTGTTTGCTTTCTTTTCTTTTCTTTTTAAAGAAATGCTCAAACTGCGGCACTACTGCTCATCGACCTGAAATGACCTGAAATTTATAAAATGCTTGAAGCTGGGGGGGGGGGAGGCATGGCACGTTTCAATCCTAGCAGGATCTTTATTGAAGGCCTTCCAGGGTCTATAGGATCAAAACGCATCAGGCCACATCCTAATTTTAAGCATTTTAAAGAAATGCTCGTTAGTTTGATCTTTCGTCAGGATATCTTTCATCAAGATATCTTTGAAGGGCAAGCCTAATTTGCATATTATCTATTTCCCGACCGAAATCATTTAATATTCAAGATATCTTTCGTCAAGATAAAGTCAAGCAATTTAAGAGCAATTTACACCATATGTGGGCTATGAAAAACAAAATTGTACCATTTGATAAAACTTGTAGCAAACATTGGTTCTCATTTATAAATCACTCGCACATTTTACATTCAGATTTTTCTGATCTATTCTCACTACCAGGAAAAAGTGTCCTTATTCCCTTCCCTCCTCAGATGGCTGGTCCCTTGTCCTCTCCGGTCACAAAAACAGGAAGATGACTTGGCCCATTTCAACTGATGACTCCCCTCTTTCCTGCAGTTATTGAAAAGCCGAACATGATCTCCGAAAGCCCTCTGTATCCCAGTACACTGACTGGTTGTTTTCATGTTTCTGTGTCTTTATCCTCTTTTCTTAAAGGTAATATCATACTTTGGTTTTTATCAAAGAAATACAGATTCATGGGCAAACATATCAAGGACGATACAGTAATAGTCATCTGTGAAAATTTCAGTCCCATACGGTGCCCACTTTTTGAAAAAAAAAACAGTGAAAAACGGCTACAGTATTTCTTAATTCTTTTCTCTTTTATTTTTGATCTTTTAAAAGATCAAAAAGATTTTCGGTCATTGTTTTAGTAATTTCTGGATAAATGCACCATTTCAGGCAGAAACATTTTAACGGAATGTCTCTATTACCACCATCTTCATACCCTGTAAGTTATATAGGTAAATCTGTGAACATTTCTGTTTTGGTCTCTTACCAAAGTATGAGAGTACCTTTAACATTAATACAGTTTTTCACTGTACTTGTTGATTGCACCTTTGTGTCCCATGGTAAAATTCATCTCTAATTCACAAACGCACTCGCAGTTTTATTGTTATTAAATAGCGTATTGTCGTGTGGATTGAATTAGGTTATTTGGATCATAACATGAGACTGAAATAGGCCATGTTGAAACTGTTGGGAATTTGGAGAAAGTCTCATCATGACGTCTGTTGTTCCTTGGAGGAGTGAGTGAGATGTTTCTAGCAATTCTTTGCAGGATTGACAACTCAAGACTGGACTACGACAAGTTAAAGTACAATGTACTTTGTGAACACTTGTCATGCTTGTGTTATGCTGTTCTTAAAATGTGTCCACAAAAGAAAAAGGAAAAAGAACTCTTATCCATGCCTAGCATTGTGATTTTGTGTTTTCAGGTGTGTACTGTCCTTATTAAACAGCCTCAGCCCTATTTTAAAATTCAGAATCAAAGCACAGCACTCGGCCTGATATTCCTGTACATGTACCGGTATGCATATAATGTAATGGATAATAACACTGACATGCACAACATCAGCAAACAAAAGACTTTATTTCCCTGCGTGTATGCTAGCCCATGTTCTGGATGAGTTATTTATTTGCCTTTTAAACTGCCTGAATAGAAGTTCCAGCAGTTCTCCATTTCAGGAAACTAAAAGGACAGAAGTACGCCTGCCCATAGTGAAGGCAAATATTTGATGTGGATCATTTTAGCCATTATGCATTTCATGTCTTCAGATCTCGTGGTAAGTTGAAGACCATGCACAGTCGAAATACAGATGGGATGTACAAGTTAAGGGGCAAACTGCCTGTGGTTTTAGTCTCATCTGACTTCTCTGGTTCTGAAAAGGATGACTCCATGATGTTCCACCTTGTATGCACTGGCTGTCTTCGGGAGAATGCTGCGGGCATCACGGGTTGAGACGGAAGTTCTTCTGTACTGGAGATGCTATAGAAACCCAGTGCAGGGGAGATACACGTACCAGTAATTAAGAATTCTGTTGTTGCTGAGTGTTGTAGTGTCTTCACTGAAGAGTGTGGATGAGGCCAGAGGATTTTAGGAGTAAGGGACAAGTGGATGTATACTGTTGACCGCCTGTATAGATGACCCATCGGTTCAGATGGGGGACAGCAGAGGGCGTCATTATGTTGTTGATTGGAGCCGATGTCTTGTTGTACTGTGTCGTCCTCGTGGGTCTCATCGTTGTCTTCTCTTCTGATGCCTCTTGTAGTGCACTGTACAGAATAACAGTTACTTTTGCAAGTTTGGTGGAGACATTTTCTCTGATGTTTATGATACTGTCACAAACTATGGCTTTATCGCTTGGAATGAGATGTTCTATCTCAATATTACTCAATATCATAACACACCGGAGAGCGTCCGCCCAAGTTTCTGCGATTCTGTAGAGTGCGCTACAACCACAAGCTATACTAGATGTCTTTGTCCTTGTAAGATTGGAGAGTGATCACTTCTTGGTTTAGGAGTGGTACACCTGGATGCTGGCTTGATTTGGGGTACATGTATGTTGAATTCTGTAGCCTGGGTAGTACTACCTACTTGATGGAGGGTACATGTACATGTACATATGTACCTGTTGATAAGATGACTGAGGCTGCAACATAATCTGTTGTCTAGAGGTAGGTCTATAGATCTTCTCTCCATTGGAAATACGCGGAGACACCAAGGCAATAGACCTAGCCATAGCTCTGGAAGCCCGTTTCAGACAGGGCCAGACTTTGGGTATCTATAGGAGACTTGACAGAGCTTGTTTGAAGGGTCTAGTCAGCTAGTAGAAATTTTATCTTACAACATTTGTGTCCATTCAGCTGACATTTTGCGGGGTTGTGATAAAGCTTGGATTCACTCTTGGTTGCAGATGCTATACTCTTTTTGGACAAGTGTACCAAAGGCAGAGAACTTATTTCTTCAAACATTTTCAAATCTCAGGAGTGTTGCATGTGAAGCAATGCGAATTATTTGTATTACAAGTGCACAACATGTACATAAAAACTTTGATCCCTCAGACCATCACCGTGTTATGAAAGCACCCTGTTTAATTCAACAAAACTTTATAACAGAGAAGAATTCCGTTTATCATAACAAAATTTTAATTGGGACAAAGCCTAAAAATTTCCCACAGAATTTGGCTGCTTACTGCTGGATCTTTGTGTGTTTCAGCATGGTTAAGACTTTCAATGACTTAATTCAATTTTTGTTAAATGAACACTAAAATGATTGCAGTTTGTACGGCATTCCCAAGAAATACTGGACTTTTGGAGCCGTCAGAAATATTTAAACGTTCTTTTTACTAATTCAAAAGCAAGTTTGTGAACACAATTAATTTAAAAAGAAAAGTGAATTTTAACTACCAAAAATTGAATTTATAACAATTTACCAGGCAGCTTGACTTGCATATGAACACTGTAGTTGGATTTTGTAAACTACATGAAGCATGTCATTTGATTGTTTTGTCTTCTGCAGTCAAATTAAACTAAATTTTCTTCTTGAGTTGGGAGAAGTCATTGCCATTGTAATGCCATTCCCTGGAGGTGTTTACTAACAGAAAAAAAATCTGAGAATCTTTTAAATGAAAAACACTCTTCATATAAGATTTTAGTTGTAGTCATTTAGTTGGAAATGGTATTGAGTAAGTTGAAGCATGTCAAATAAGTTGTTTTATTTTATTGTTGTATCGATGAGTCGTTCCAATAGAGTATCATTCCCCCCGTGAGCTATTGACTAAAAGAAAAAAGTGAAAAACATTCTAATGATCTTCTGATCATAAAGAGTTAATTAGATTTTAGGTTTTAATGTGATGATATTTTTTGTTGCAATTTTGTGTAGCATTTCATTTCTCATTCTTAGCACTTGTATCATTTGCATTTTGCTGACAGTGAAGGAGAAAAAACGGTTGCGGTTTGAAAAATTTGCTAATTGTCCGATTGTGGTTGTAAATCTCACTGTTATTCTCATTTTGTTTTTCAGAAAGAACTAACGACACCTAATTTGCATTTTGGTGAAAAAAAACCTTTGCATTTTGCTTGCGAATGAAAGCAATATGTGTATGCAACAAATATTATTTTCTACTATCTATCTATCTACTTAATTCTAAATGGTTCATTCCTATTTTTAGTTTGTTTTTTCATTTTTACGTTTGTCACTATTAATATTATTGTATGATCATTGCTTATACTGTATTCACAGATTTAGCTCTGTAGAAGATTACATTTGAACAAACACTTCACATAATAATGACAACTGATATCTTGTTTTTTTTCTCACTATTGTTTTCTTCCATTTTTATGTTCTTTCCCGAAGGGTCTTTTTTGTCACCATACTCAGGCAAGTAACACTGTGGTGCCGTTGAATGCCGCTACTCACCAAAACTCACATTGCCTAGAATGTAAACACGCACACAATTAAACACAGCAAAAATAAATTCCCAGCAGGGCCAGAGGAGAAGGAAGCCTACGAGCACAGGAAACGAAATTTCAAAATAGCCCAGCCACAGTCTTGTACCATATAATACGCAGACAACCCAGCGGCATGTTGCCTCGAGCGACTAGTTCCTTGGTTCTCTTTTCTTTTATTCCTTTTTGTTCTTTTTAATTTTTTTTTTTTGAATTCCCATTTGCATTTGCCCACCTTTTTCTCCATCACTGATGATACTAAACGTTGTCAATTCCCGTGTAGGTAATGTGTCGAGACTAGCTGGCTTTGGGTGCAGGACTGCCAACGTTCGTTTTGCCAACGCGTTGTCACCGGATGGTATTTATGGTGGGCGTCCTCCTCCTCTTTCCCTCCTGTGTTGCTCCGCCTCTTCCTGGTTACCTCCACTCCTCTCCTTCGGCCCCTCCCCTTTTTGGGGGCTCCTTCTTCTTTTATGCCCGACCTGCTTTTCTTACATTTTTCCCCCTGCCACAAGCTCTCCTTAGTTTTTATACCTTCCACTTTTTTTCATCCTCAGCCTGTGCTTTTTCATTTTGAAGTTTTTGACCTTTTCTTTGTATGCCTCCCGTCCCTTAAAAGCCCGTGACTTTTCAGTAAAAAAGCAGAAACGGTAGAATCATGAGTTAGCTCTCTAGTTTCAACTGCATCTTGCTAATAACTTAGCATTTGGAAGATGCCCTGTTTTAGTTTGTTTTGCTTTTTATTTTGTTTTCAGAAATCAGTAGATATTTTTTAATGTTATCCTCTGATACTGAACCCATGGACATGACTTTTACAATCAAAGAGGTTACACATGTGCAACGTACTGGGTACAATGAATTTGTGTCTTATGGTGCTAATGTTAAAGAGAAGTTCAGTGCATTCGGGAAACATCATCATTTGGGAGAATTCGAGAAAAAAAAAAAATAAAATGAGTGAATTGGACATTGCTGGAACTGAAAACGTGGGTGTAAGTTTCTCCTCCTCCCTGCACAGTGTTCATGCTGTGTCCTCTACCCCCGCCTCATCTTCCCACTCTTTCCAAAATGCTCCTCCTATACTACCTTGTTTCTACAATTACCACCCTGCCTTTCGGCCTGCTGACCTCTTTGTGCTTTTAAATTTGACCCCCTTCCCCCTACCCCATCCCTCTCATCTTAAAAAAAAAAAACCATGATCTCGGCCTAGAGGCTCAGTTGTTGCCATGATGCAAATACCAATCCCAGAGGAGATATATCAAACATAACTTCACATATTTTCAGAGACAACATTGGAGCATGCATACCGAATTACTTGACCAAGAAAAATGTTTCTGAGATGGAATAGATCACTGAATATCACACACCATGGATCTTCAAAATTCCAAAACTCTTTCCTTGGCAGATGGTGCCTGTCTCTTTTCCTGACACTTGTCTTTTTCTTTCTTTATTGTGAACAAGTGTTGTAATGATTGATTTGCTCATATTAAAACGGTAAAATTTTGAATGAGATATTGCATACTAAAGAAAAATGATTCAAAAGATATGAAAAGGTTTGCACAGCAACACAAACATTAAAATTATTGTTGTGTCAGAATAACTGCCAAAAATACAATCCATTTATCATATTTTGAAATATGAAATCCCCATCCACCCTAAATCTGCCCAAATTCATTTGTGGTTTTAGTGTTTGATTTTGATGAACTAATGGCACTTTGGACATACAGTAGGGCCAATGTGACACTGTGATCTTTTATGGGGTTTGTTGGTGCAACTTGGCCAAAGTTTTCAAATTGTTTCCACACATCCTTGACACTGCCCGCAGTAGCGCATCATCTGTGGGGGTGCAAGGGGGTCACATGCCCCAGACGGTACTTTTTAGGGGGTGCAAAAAATGCCGCAAGGAAAGAAAAAGATACCTGTACTGTTAAAATGGTTGGGAATCTAATCCAATGACCAAAGAAAGAAAGATTTCATTTTCAAATCATCTGATTTTTGTTTTCGTTGGCATCAAAATGTAGAATTAGAGTAGATTGGAGCGCTTGCCCTGGGTGCTGTTTTCCCTGTACTGACTGCCCAGTGTCAGATCTTGGCAAATTACAAGAAAAGAATCTTAGCCATATTGTCTGGGAGGTTGCAATGACAGTGGGAATAAAAGCAGGTTTTCAGAGGCCATCATTTTAATCTGCACAATTACCATCACTTTTCAAATTCAGTATGTAAGGTGTACATTGCACTGCCTTATTGTGGGTTTATATGGTCTACATTGATATTTATGGAAACTTTCCAAGGCCTATGGGAATTATGGCCTTCCTATGTCACACTGCATGTTTTCTTATTACTCTTAACATCACAGTACATATATGCCATTATAGATATATACTGAAATGAAATTCAAAGTCTACTCAAAGACTCGGGGGCATCAAAACATAAAATGAATGAAAACACTAAAACCGGAAATTTCAAGCTTTCAAACCAGGGATTTTGGGGTTTTTTAGCTCATGGTTGCTATGGAGACAGCTGATGATGGATTGCATGTGATTTGAGTTGTTGATGGTGGCAGAGGGTTAGTTTATTTGAGTCTTGATTGATGGACATCCTGAGGTGGAAACCGCAATTCATCTTGCAGATTCTAACCTTAGTGCCTACTTGAAAACAAATCAGAGTATTATGGTCTATCGGGTGGATAGGAGAGTAGATCGAGTCACCATTGAATGAGTAAAAATACATCATGTACTTTGCATTAAAAGCAATTGACTAATTAATTAACCCTGCAAAATCTGCCGAATCTTTATCATTTTCTCTAGTCATGCTAGTATTGCAGAATTTCAAAGAACTGTAGGGAAAGCCTTGTGACTTAATGTGGGAGGTGATAGCCTAGTTATGCCATACGTCCAAAGGATTTGCTTGTAATAAGAACTGCTGTGTAGGATTCTAGTGGATTCAAGATGAATCCTTAGAGCCAAGCCCAGGTGCTGTGGGATAAAATGCGGCTCTTTGATAATAAGGATCTTTGCTCTTTTGAATTGCAATTATATCCCTTCACTGGCCGTTGTAAATAAAACAAATCCCGCTTGCAGCCTTTATCACAGTGGACCCTAACCATCCTAAATCTTTCCGGCAAAATGCCCATTTTAAAGGACCAAGGGCATAAGGGTCATGACAACTGGGGCTGGATGAACCAACACCCAACTTGGTCCATGTTCATATGTCCAAAGTGTGTGCCGTTGGGGTCACTGCACAGTGATGGATTTTTGGGAGATTCGGGAAGGTTCTCATATCATGCAGTACTGACCAGATGGATAGGGTTTATGTATGGGGATTTAATATATGGTTTGCAATAGAGAAGTTTGATGTATTATTTCTTCTGTGCATTACAGTCGCGTCACACACCCTAATTATCAGCACAATGCGAGTTATTCACCACGTTCACTTACCAATCTTGAAATTCACTTGTACCAAGTTTACAAGTTAATACACAAAACTATGCAAAGTTGTACCTAAAACACAGTCATACTGTACAAAGAAAGATCATGCTGTCATATAAAGCAATCTATCTATATAAAGGTTTTATTCATTGGTAGCACAATATTCATGTTTGCTAATCATGTAACAGGTACAGTACTAAATTGCACCTTAATTTTTAACCTTTTCACACTAACCACAATGCTTACATGTACATGTATAACCCTTCACTTGCACATGTTTCTTCCCATGTATCTAATTATTCAGTCAAAATGTTGTATCAGGAATTTCAGTGTATTGTACCGAAGCAGTTTATGGCTTATTTTGTGCAAGTTGCTGCAGCAAAGATGGATGATTTACAAAGATGGATTTGATTATTCTGTGCCGACACTGGCAAAGTATATCATGGCCATTGATTTATAATATATGCTAGCCGTAACTTAGCAACTGGGGCCAGTTTCATAGAGTTGCTAAGCAACAAAAATCTGCTTAGCAACAAAGTCTTGCACTGGATTGCGTGTCAAAATTCCTCTTGATTTGCTTTGCTTGTGTCGTGTACTAAATTGTATTTCGCTTGGCATGAAATGTACATGGAATTTTTGTAGCACCTTTCTGCTCAGCAAATTTGTGTGCATAGTGCCTCAATGAAATTGGCCCTTGGTCATGAATTTATAAATCATTAAAAGGTGAACAAAGAAAATTGACTGGTGTGGAATCGAACCTGCGACCTCCAGAATATTGTACCGGCGCTCTACCACCTGAACTATCCAGGCCTATGTTGGCGGTGTCCCAAATTGTCAATTATCTTTGTTCGTTTGATTTATAAACGTTAATTTGGCTGCATAAATGTAGCAATTATGTGCACACTCTATCGTTTCACTTTCACTTATTTTACTAATGTGATTAATTTCTTACCAGCCTAATCATGTGTCAAATAACATTATCATTGACAGTAACTAACAGTGTGGTTTCTAATCAGTTTCTTCTATTGTTGATACTTATGTGGCTAATTCTTTTTCATGTGGATGGTATCATGGTAGTTTTCTAATTTCTTAAGTGGTAAGTGACAATCAGATGCAATGTCACAAGGGTGTTAGGATTTCTGCTCAAATCATTCTCTGTTCTTACTTATTGATCTGTAGCACAGTAACTCATTTCTTCTCATCCATTATAATGTGTAGTACAAGTGAAGATAAGACTTAGTGAACTATGTATTGGCTGTGAAATGTGTACCTTTGCAAAATCCATCTAGATCATGTAGTAAGATGAAATTGTAGGTTTTGGAGTTGCAGGTTGTTTATGATTAAGATCAAATTGCAATTTATTATTCGCAGGAGGAACAGGAGACATCAAGCTTGATCGTAAGAAGAGTTTCTTCGGCCGTCACCTCGGAGGGTTTGATCGGAAGAGCCACATGAGAGGTACTATCATTGAGGTCAAGCAAGAGCCTACCTTCCAGACACCAACCCACTCAGCAGACACTAAAAATCACCCGAGCCGACTAGCCAATGAGTGGGACGGTCGGGGTTCGAATCCATCCTACGAATCATCGGCAGTCAGAGAGTCTCGATCCACGGGAAATCTGTTTGATGGAAGCCCAGCACCCAGACGCCGTGTACAGTCATCAGATCATCCGAGCAACGGGAATCAAGCGTCGTATCACCCAAGAAACCAACATGGGGAGGTTAGCGTCCGGTTTAACGGGTACCAGGACAGTGAGGCTAGCGTCTCCGATGGTTACTATGATGACAGGCATCACCGCACGTTACCGGAACGGCGGTATGCGGAGCGCGGTTCCGCCGAGTTAACCCCGGACTCTGGCATCAGTACTACGTCCGATTCTGACCGGCTACGTCGCGCCGTCTCAGACAGAAAGCGCAACGTCCCTAAACGTCAGCTGTCGCGACAAGATGGGGTCATAGAGGACGATGTGTATGACCGGCGAATGGGCCCAGGCCAGGGTCACAGCCGGGGCCGTTACGATGACTATGATAGCTTTAACGTAGACGACGAACTAGAAGAGGAATTAATGTCACAAGCTGCCTACGCCAATGCAAGATTTGACGAGGAAGAAGAGCAGGAGAAACTGAAGCAACAAAAACAAAAACAAAAGAGCAAATTCAACAAGGAAGTGACACTGATCTCAGACATGCCTCCGGGGCACATCCGTACTTTTGACGGCAAGTTCCCCTCCCGGTGCAAAATCAGGTACCTGCCCAGGGCCAACAGCCGAGATGAGGACTGGGCTGACCCAGACTTGGATGCAGAGGGCGCTCTTGCTATTCAAGCAGGCAAAGTGGTATGTACACACAAATTTCATGATTCACTGAAATTTTCGTATTTTTAAGTTTGATTTAAGATATTCAAAAGAAATAAATGACGTTTATTAATAGAAACTACCGTAAGAGTGATTGTAGACAAATTCTGATATATCAGATTTCTTCTCAATTTTCAAAAGGTAGACATACATGTATATATACATGTATGTCTACCTTTTGAAAATTGAGAATGCACACTCCATGTATACACCGATCCGACGGCGCGATCATGGAGTTAGGAAACACCCGCCATTACTCCAATGTCCCCGCCCGCCTTTTGTCCGGCAACAAAAGAATTTACAATATAAAGAGTGTGGAAGTGTAAATTCTTTTGTTGCCAGACAAAAGGCAGGCGGGGACACTGCAATAATGGTAGATAGTATATCGTGCCGTCGGATTGGTCTATGTCTTTTGGAATGTTGGGAGAAAGGAGTTGCTTTTTACCTATGTGTCTAATCTTAACATGGCATGGGACTTGGTATTGAAGTAATGTTAAAGAATCTCACATCCACTTCATTCTTTTCTTGAATGTCAATGTGTAAGTCAGTGACTTGACCTCTCATTGTGAACATAAAAGTCATTTGCCTCAAAATAGTGTTAGATATTTGAGGGCAAAACTTACATTCAAAGTTGATTACATTAGCATAATAGCAGACAAAAACACCAGAAAGTCATTTGCTAATTAGTATCGTTATAATTTTCTTATAATTTCTTTGGCAGCCACACAGTTTTGTTTTTGGCGATGCATATTTGTGGCAATTTATCTTTCACACTTTTGACAGGTTTGCAGAATATGCGTTTGCAAATAGTGCGCCTCCAAGAGTTTTCAACGCATTGGCCAACCACAACGCGCGGAATCTGCCGACCCTTTCCAGACAAATTGTGTGCATTGTATTTGGCCAATGCGTTGCAAACTCTTGCAGGTGCACTATTGGATTTTGGAATCTCCAATTTTTTTCATGTGTGCGGTATCTTTTGCTGATTTTTGTTTTTACTTACGTAGCATCAATTTGCTCTGACGTGTAATTTGTTGTTCTACTTTCAGAGTTGGTCGGCTAGTCGCAGTTTAGTACTCCTGGTGCTTGTACTCAATATTGGTTTTGCAGTTCTCTTCACTAATTTATTCCTACAAATGGAGGAGGAGGAGGACAGCTGGGAAGGCTGGCCTTGATGGATACCCTCGTCCGATTGGATGATGCCAAAGGGGCGGCGCCCATGTTCAGGAGATGTGATTGGTCGAACAACAAGCCAAACTGGAATCGGACGATCTGATTGGATGGTGATTCGTAATGGCTTCAGATACAGCGCCAGGAATTGGACCCCGCCACCAAGTTACTTGAGAAACACCAAATCAAAGGCATCATCTTCACATTTGGGGAGAAAAAAAAAATTAAAAAATTAAATAAATGATACAAAATTTGGTTGCCGTGTGAGTTCAAATATAGAGGATGGTGTGTATTTTGGGCTGTTCTCAAGTCTCGAAGTGTCTCAAGTGTGTGAATTAAAGGTGTGAAATCAGAAGCTAATCAAATAAGTGGCTTATTGGCTACATCACTGTGCTATCCTTACAAGCTGGCCATTGTGAACTGTAGAGGGCGCCCTTTGGGGATCTTAGGCCATGACATCAAGTGAAATGCACATGCTGTATGCTTGCACATACATGTAAGCATCTGTGTTCACACAAACAAGTACACAGTAGATACAAAAAGATACAGGTGCCAATTATCAACAACTTTGAGGTTTCACAAAATGAATTTTTCCGTACAAAGCACATGTTAATCCATTTGGAAAACTTTGGACAAAAAGACTCCCAAGTTTACTTGTGGATAACTTATCTCACTGATGGTGGACTTGAGTCCACTGTATGTGGACCTGCCTATTGTGGGTTTCGAGCCCATTCATGTCGCCACAGCACTTGTGTCCTTATGCAAGGCACTTTGTACATGTACATGTACCGACTTTATATAGGCGCTTCTCTCTCACATGGGTGCATGTGAGGGGAGAATTGACTATGAGTTCACTATAAGTGGACTTGAAACTTGAAGTGCTTAAAGATAGAGTTGTATACTCCCAAGGTAGTTGAGATGGTTTGAGCAAGGATGCAATAGAGCCTGTTTGTTTAATGCACAGGATCACGAATCTTGCAGATCCGGATCCCATTTTAGCATACCCTGCATATAGGACTTGGATCCCTAATTCTGGGATCCTTTGCGTTAAACAAACAGGCCCTGAATACATGTCTTAGCCCATTCACCAGATCCTGGTTGGATTTTAACGTGTTTGGAAAAAAGATAAAATTCTTGTCAGATGAGCACTCGGTTATTCATATGTGTCTCCAGCATCTATGTAGTGGAACTGTGCTTATGCATTGGCTTCTGATGAACACATTTTACATCATCACAACACACAAATATTGGTCACAATGAAGATTCCTTGTGAACCCTCGTACCCTTGACGTGTGCCTAGGAAATCATTTTGCCATAGTAACGGAAAATGGGAATTTAACAAGTAGCAGAGCAGAAGTTTTGATGTGTGTATAAAAAAAAAATATTTTTTAAAAATCACTAACACTAGGAATTAGAATTATGATTTTTGCCTCGTGAAGACGACTCAGATAGCACTTGTTGAGGTTTTATTCAGAGTGAAGTACCCTGCATTTCTGATTTGCAGATTTTGTCGTTAAAACAATTTGTGTGCACTTTGCTCAACAAAGCACCATTTAAGTGTTCTGTGACCTGTCTACTACTTTTTGATATGGTAAGATAAAATTTAGGGGAAAGGGGCAACGCCGGAATTGCAGCAAATTGCTCCCTTTCTGTGATTTCACATAAAAAATTAATATAATTGTAATATACATTTGCACTAAATTATTTATTAACATTGATTAAAAGATCAATGAAAATCAAAAATATATGTTTAGGTTCAGATCCCAATTCACATCTTAAAAAAGTTTTGTGTCAAATGTGTCAAAATCTTTTTATTTTGGGTAAGTTGACATGTTTTGTGTCTGTTAACTGACGAGATCAAACTTTATGGGGGCAAAGTTTGTAGATTTTACTTTGAGAATAATCATAATTTTTTTTTTTTGCTTTGTTTTACCTGAAATGTTTTGCATTCTCCTCTCCTGAAAGCGAAAACTGCGCTTTTTAAGTGGTTTGACGGATACAGGTTTTTAGGAAAATTCTCACTTATTGGTTAGAAGCATCTTCAAGCCCTAAAAAGAAGATCTTGAAAACAAAACTCAAAAGTATTATTGTAAAAAAAACTTGCCTATGTTTTTGTTTGGTTTTTCAATACCTGTGCAATTTCTGTGGTGATGCCACTGTTTTTATATTGATATTTATTTATTTATCTTGCAATTATTTATTATTGTTTTCAGAGTAACTCAGATGCGACAGTGCAAATGTCCAGGGATAGCTATATACAGATAGTACTGCCCAATCCCCAAGAAAAAAAGGACAAAAAAAGTATATAAAAAAAGAATATAATAAAAAAAAGTGAAAGAGAACAAATTCCAAGATGGAACCAGATTGTTTGAAGATACAATGTTACTGGTTAGTGAGAAAATGAGTCGTTCAGTGTCACAAGCCAATGTCGGATTTCAAAAAGAGGATGAGAATCTTACCCCACGTGTCTTATTCATTCTCCTGTCCAGTATACATTTGACTGTGGTGATAACTTTTTCATCCCTTTTTTCCATCTGTGTGATTTTCCACTCATTTTCCGTTGCCAGATCTAGTGATGGAATGGTATTATTATACCAGTTGGATTGTTCATTCATAGATGTAAGCTATCATGATTTAAGAAACACCTTGATGAGGGGAAAGTGGTCCTACTATTAAAAAGAGACCTGGAGCCAATTTCATAGAGCTGCTTAGCACAAAAAATTGCTTAGCACAAACAAAGCTTGCCCAATAAAACAAACCACCATTGAAAATTTCATTTGATATTCATGGTCAGCGAAAAACAACCAAAGAACAATTGCAAGTGATACACAACACACGGAAATTTGGTTGTTAATCCTGTTTTTACCAAGACAGAAATGTCATGCTTAGCGAATTTCTGTGCTAAGCAGCTCTATGAAATTGGCCCCATGAATACTTTTTAAAAAAAATTGCCCACTAGCTAGAAGAACCTTTTCAAAGCAGTCCAAAAGAATGTTGATTCAAGTTGAAGAAACTCACTTTACATTTTTGCTTTACACCTTGCTTTGCTCATGGTGGGTTTAGGAGCAATCATCAACCTTGTGTGAAAAAAAAAGAAGAAACATATTGAAATTGTACAGAAACTGCTTTTGCAGTCCTTGGTGATTGTTGATAGTTGGTGCTCTGAGTTGTTGGAGAAAGATTTGAGGGGGGAATGCTTGCCATACATTTGGTACCGTGGTATGGAACGTATTGGGTTGGGTATAGGACCGAAACACAGATGTATAATTTGTTGTTGAATGGGTTGGTTTACGTGCAATGCGTTCTTTGAAATCATATCAGGGGTCGATTTCATGAAGCCCTACGATCGATCGTAACTGGAGTTACGAAGGATAACCAGTCGTAGCGTACGTAGGGCTGTAGCAGCGTCCTACGATTGGTATCAAGTTACGATGAGTTTGGTGAAATCGACCCCATGGCCTCAAACCACACACGAACATAAATAAGAGTAAGTTTTATCTCAACAAGTGCTGCTAGCCAAAACCTGCATTTTACTAAGATAATTTCATTGTAATTTTTCCTCTGTAATATATTGTTTATTTATAATTATTATTATAAATTGTTGAATTGTATTTATCAAATATTTTTTCGAAATCTTGCCAATTCTAGAGGTATTTGGGTGTCACAGTTTAAACCCCGAGAATAATAGCAATTTGCATTTAGATGTGTGCACTTATTGTTGCCAAACACTGTTTTAGTAACAGTGACGTTGAGCACATTTTTCACGCAGTGGGTGCTGATTGGTGGATTAAGTTCCAGTTCACCTTTGACCTTTAAGCATGCGCAGTTTGAATATCAATCTGCTCGACTCGTTACATTTTAGACTTTCTGGGGATGTCAGCGAAGTGCTGATGGCATGTATATTGCAGGAGTGAGTTTTCAGGTAAATTTAACATGAACGGATTTATCATGATGTGAACAAGATCATAATACTTATCATACGAGACATTTTTAAATCAGGTTTAACGTCCCAAGCTGTCACAAAGATTGGATACAGATTGTGATGACCTGCCGAAAAGGCACCATGAATTATAGGCCTACATTGCAGCACAAGGTGCCAAGTACCAGTGAAAAGCTATACGGCCATTTTTTAAGTTCCCCAGTTTTCACTCTGTTGGCACGTCTCATGAACAAGGAGAAAAGACTCAGAAAGCGGTTTATAGGCCTACATCTTGATGTTGTTTGAAAATATTTCGATTTTTTGTTTTATGTTCTTTTTTATGGTTACATTAGAAACTTAATACCCGTACTATAATAGTGCAATATGTTTTGCAATGCACAAATCAGCTGATTTTAATACTAACTGTGGTTTACTAGTTTCGAACACTGTTTGAAATGAATTGTTGCCAAGCGTGCAAGTATGTTGGCTTATTGTTTTGTATGGGCAGTATCTGCACGGGACATTCCTTGGCAAAATAAAAACACGTAGGTTTTACTAACTAGAAACTATTCTTACCTATCAACGTTTCTCAAACTTTCCATGTGTGTCACCAATTCGTACCGAACTGTATTCACGGTATAGTGCCAATGGCGATTTATTATTTTTGTTCCTAGCATATACAACCAAGTTGGAATTGTATGTCTTGCATTGTCCGAAATAGCCCAAATGATAGAGCAGAAACACACTAGTACGGACGTACAGGCATTTTGTGTCATCTTACATTTTGATTACGTATCTCAAAAGAGAAGTTTAGACCTAATAAGGCAGGAAATACCATTAAACAAATGGAGGTGTGTCAGAATCGCTTTCATATTTCGGTTGATAAGACGGTATTTGATTGGCATGTACATAAGAATTATGTTTGCATCGATATCGCATATATCAAAATCTCTTCGTTTCCCGCCCAATTCACTAACCTTGTAAGTGACATAATTATGGCATGGTTGTGATCAAAAAATTAATGTCCTCTTTTCACCCAAGAAACTTTGCACCCGCTCTCCACATTAACACAGAGATTTGTCTCCTACCAAAAAAAAATCAGACATTTTTATGAAATACGTTGGCCTCAAACACTCGTTTCTCCCGCCATTTTGTTCACTTACCTGAAAAAGTCGTGCTACTGCAGTACTACATAGTCCCTCCATGGTTGTGTTCGTAGCATTAAATACTCCATCCTTACTTCAAAATGGGTCAGAGTCGACCCCGTAGTTTAACCGATCATGTGTATTAAAATAGCCAATTATTGTATTAAATTGCTCCCGAGTTTAAAAAGAAGCGTGTGTGCATTTCATGTATCTTCAAATGAACATGCCTTGAAATGGTATTGACCTCATGCGAGGGTGTAAGATTGTAGGCCTAAGCTTGATGGGAATTATTTTGGGTCAATTTATGGGTGAATGTATTTCAATTCAGTGTACCTGACTGAAGAAACGTTGTTCCTACTTGTTGAGGTTTAAATATTCTTCAATAGTATACATTATTTATGTGACATCAGGACTTTTATTTTCTTGAATACGCCTCATAGTGACTGGAAAGTGTGTCTGGGTATACACAAAAACACACACATACAAACAGCCATGCACCCATTTTGTGTGCGAGTTTCTTTTAATAACATCCTCTTCTGTGCTTTGTCGTTCAGAATGAGCAATCACGGCGGCTTTGATAATGTTAAGATGATTGGTTTGATGTGCCGTTCCAGTGTGTGTGTGTGTGTTCGTCGTTGTTTATATACTGTTGTAAATAAGAATTCTAAATTATTTATTGTCACTCTTTAACTTTTCCACTCATGAATATTGATACAGTGATTGTGAATTTGATTGTTGACACTCCAGTACTTGCGCCGTAAGCATTTTTGTGATAAGCGTTTATAAAAATGTCGTTTTCTTTTACATGCTGTTTTGGGTGTGATGTTAACGATTGGATCCTGAAATTGTATTGGATCTGGACGAAGTGGGAAGAAAAAAAATGCAAAAAGTAGGCCAAATGGGAGATAAATAGGGGACGCTCTATATAAATATTGGTATAGGACGATCACCATTTTGTGTACAATGAGTTAGTCAACAAAACACACCTACAATATCGCTTTAGTACGATTCGCCTTTTATACACCATTCAGTGAGGTGGAACTTTTTTCTTTCATTCGAAACTATGTTTAGAGTGGTTTGTTCAGGGTTCGATTTCACCAAACTCATCGTAACTTACTATCAATCGTAGGCATTTTGATGCATTGAAGCCCTACGTGGGATATGCCCCCTACGATGGGTTAATATTATCCGTCGTAACTCGAGTTACGATCGATCGCATGTCTTCGTGAAATCGAGCCCTGGTCAATATGAGTGAAGTATTGGCGAATTCGCCTCATTCACGGTGCAACAATCCTGCATTCGAAGCAGTGCAATCAAACCGAGGCTTGGATTCATGAATAGTCTGGTATCTGTTTTCGTTTTAGAATTGGTGTTGTCTTTTCCGAAGGGTATACAAGGAAGGTGACAAAATGGATGCGCCATGAATAAGGCCTATTCGTCCTATCCATTGCATGTACACAAACATGTATACCGTACTGAATGCCCCACACACGGTTTTGGGGTTAAAGTGTTTTTATTTCTATAGTTGAACCTTACCTTCGTCACAGTACTCTGCCTCCAAGCATCTCTGGTTGTAAATTAGTGTACATTGTATTTATGAATTGCTCCATATTACAACATGTATTTAAAAAAGTGGCTGTTTTTTATACACGTTATTCCAATTTCTGATTATTGTGTTGTACACAAAAAGGCTTCTATTGTTAACAAAATGCTGGTCATGGACTTGTGCCTTTTTAAAGACAATATACTGATGTCTGTGATTGTAGAATGGTTTGTAAACTGGTCCCGTACAAGAAAATGTGTATTTCACCCCCAAAAATGGATTTTCTACAAAATCATGACGAGAGTATTCTAGATTTTTGTTTGTACTGAAATATCCGTGTTGTATAAAGTCCATGTGAGCTCATTCTTTTTTTTTTAAGAAACCTTCTCAGCATTAAAATGTGTAAGCGGTAACTTAGATAGTGACTTTGACAGGACCCAAGCTTTCCCAATGCTAATTATTTTGATTAACTTTTCAAGGAGAGGTAGACCTGAACGCACACTCCGAGCCGAGAACCCGTCACGATTTGCTATGATAAACCTTACATGGAATTTTCGTTGGTAACCTTTGCCTGCTATATATTATAAGCAAAGTTTATAGCAAGAATATAACTCAATCACAGTGGGTCTAAACTGTCCTGACCAGGACACCAGGGGCCAATTTCATGGGGCTGTTTTGCTTAGCACAAAATGTCTTGCTCAGTAAAACAAACCAGCATTAAAACTGACAACCATTTGATATTCATTGTCAGTGAACAACAGTCAAAGAACCATCACAAGAGTGATACACAGCACATGGAAATTTGGTCGTTAATCATGTTTTTATTAAGACATACATTTCATGGTTAGCAAATTGTTGTGCTAAGCAGGGCCGTGAAATTGCCCCATGCCGTTTAACCGAAACCTGCATGTGCGACTATAAACTGTTCAGTGGATGTACATTGAACCCATAACACGAATGGTTTAATCATTTTTATGAATAAATTTTGGTTTGAACATTGTATTTTACCAATCCTTTTGAGAAGTTAAAACATTTTGAAAATTGCAATAGTCTGTTTGCTGCCCTCTGTTGACCAAAATATGAGTTGTGATGCTGATTACCGACAGGTAGCATTTTGCCATGCAAAGTTCATAAAATAGGAGCATTATGACATTGCTGTAAAGATCGTCATTTGAAAAAAAAAAATCTGCCCAAAATCCGTTCGCGCGTTATTGCTCAATTATTTTTTTCTCTATTTCGAGACATAATAACGGACACGCAGTTTGCACATGCAATTTACTTCAAAACTTCATTAATTAAAAACAAGATGTATGGTTTTTTTAAGTCACCATTTTACTGCCAAACACCGACATTGTTTTGTAGAGATTGTGTTTTTAATTATACATGTACAATCAGTTCACCTTTTATTTTCCATCGGGACGCTTTGAGCTAACGTGTATTCATAATAATAAGGTAAAGATTATTGTAAATTCCGGATTCATAATCATAATAGAGCAATTGACTTTGTTTTATTTCATAGCAGTTTTATGCGAAATTACTGTAATAAAAAATGTTCCTGTATGGATTGTTCAATATGGAAACGATATCATTTGCGTGTTCTTTCGGGGTCTTTTTCTAAAGAGGAAGCGAGTATGTTTGATAACAGAAAGAATGTAAGATGTAGTATTACCGACAATGGTAACTTGGTTAGTTCTTGTAATTACAGGGGGTATTACAAATATTAGGGAGACAGGTTAGCATCTGAAAGTGAACATGTGGGAAACATAGATAAATAGAAAGACATTTCGATGTCTCCCTAAGGTATCAGATAACTGTTAAAGACATGTTATTATTGTCCATAGAAGATAAAGAATGCACTCAGTATTAACTTATGTCAATTTCAAGTTCATTGGTTTATAGACTGTTAATACTTTAATAGAATAGGTAAGTAAGTAAAGTTTTGTGCACGACCCTAGCATGGGAATGGTTCCCTGACGACCCATCATCTGTTTATTATTTATTATTAGCATGAAAGTGTGCGTTTGTAAATTGATCTGGCCGAATTCAAACACAGCGGATCTCGAGATCACACCACTAATTATTTCAAATCCTATATCTTCCATTGTCTCATTTTATCATTGGAAAAGCACCAAACAACATAACTAGTCTTTATTAGAATCCCGCATATTTACACGAATAAATAGGAATTAAAAATTGAATATAAAGCCATAAATATACAGCTATAAGTTAATCGTTTCTCATGATAACTGCCTTGACATAATCACTACACGTGGACGTCGAGGTAGAGGTGTTTCTGGCGTGGAGACAGAATTCAAGTTCATTTGTCGTCTTCTCGTATGCTTTGATGTGGCGTTAGGTTGCAGTCTGAGCTCTCATCATTGCCTTCCGTTGTCTGATCTGGGTGGAAACCTCCCTTCGGCTCCAAGACGTGCAACACTCTATACGAGCAAAAGAATGAACGGAACTTATACTTTGAGCCAAAATTAATCAATCAACCAGTGGGAGCATGCGCCGCGGCAGCGCGTTGCCGCATCTACCTTCAAGTGGTACTCCTTCGGTCTTCTGATAGCCATCCCCCAGGCAGCCACACGACCCATGCCCATATCAGCAAAATAACTATCCATCTGACCAAACCAGTGTCATGTGGACGCCGTACAGGGCGACTCCTACCAGTAGGTTCTCTCATAGAGAGAATTTGCCTGGCCGGATCGCTCGCAGGGAATCTAGCCACATGACCGTACAGTCGCATCTGACGCTCATTGTATCATGCAGGTAATAGGTCTCATCTCCCCCTACCTGAGTAGTCCATCCAGCGGTAGCCAAAAGGTATCGCCAAAATATACTATAGGCTTTGACTATTAAAGTATGGACAGTTGAGATTTGGAAGCAAAATATGAGCCGGTTGCCAACCTGTTCACGTTTTGTCTTCCTATATGACCCATCAAAATAATATTCCACAAATGAACAGGGAATACTGAAAAGTCAAACCGATTGGAATGGTGGACCGGCACGAGCTACATGCACAATCAACGATCACCTTTTCTGTATAAGATGTTTTTTCAATAATAAAGCAAAGATGGCGTCCGTATGTAAACTCACATAGTAGGTACGAAGACGACAGCACTCAGGGCGGTCATCGTGTAGAATATGTCCCTAGCATGTCCTGATGTGACTGCAACCGAGTAGGCGTAGCTTTGGATGACCAAAGAAGCAGCACCGGTTACCGCATAGACAAGGGTGTACACAGCATACACGGCCCCTGACAAGGGAAAACAATCACATTATTCTATTGGACATCCATTACTCACTGTACCGATATACTCAAAATTGTGTCCTTTGCCCTCATTTGTTCCATGTTTTCAAAATGTTGGTACATTTATAAGTTCCGCGAAAGTCACAACGTTTCATATAAAATAACTTTCCAGGATGTACCGATTGCCATAATGCTTATATCTTTTAATTAAGTACAACTACAAATAATTTGTTCGCATTGTTTCCACGTGAAATTACCAGTCGTGGCAGATATGTTACTGGTCATCAATAAGTACAAGGTGCATAATAGTTTCTTGCAATTTACGCTTGGCATTGTGAGTCATGACAGTTTTGGCGCATTTTCATAGCGACAAAAATACAGCAGCGAGGACATAGCACCGAAATATGTCGGGAATTGACAAAGTCAAACTTAGATAAACGCCGGGAACCCGCGAAATTACCTGACGGCCAATATGCATGGCGTTATGCAACAGATTAGTGACCACGTGGCAGCACTTACCATGGCTTTTTGTGGCAACAAGGTTGGTGATCAGCGCTATATACACCGGCTGGGAAATACCAAAGAAGATCCCTAGGAAGGAAGCTTAAGATAGAAGACACAATAGTCTCATTAAATGATAGATATTTCACACCACACGTATAGCAATTAACATGCGACGACCAGCAGTGTCTTTGATAACCGTACATGTATATTTGTATTGTTATGTCTTCTATTTACCTCCGTAGATCAAGACCCCATTTGAGTTGGCCACGGCTGTCGCGAAGAACTGCGCCATTCCAGATAGGATGCTCAGGTAGATGACCCAGTAGTTGGTGACGAAGAGTTCCAGAAACCACACAATGACAGGTGACACTACATATTACAAGGAGAATTATTCATTATAGCAAACAAGCCGTAATCAGTTATTGTCATGGCCAAAATATATGTACCAATTAGGCCTACTGGTGGAAAGCAAACGAAGTTAGGTTTGCTAGTGGATGCGGATTCCTGAAGTGAGTGGAGAACAAAAAGTAGGGAATGTTTCATCTACTCATTAAAAAAAGTATAATTGTGCAACATCACAAAAGTACCCTCACTGGTACCAGTACTTCTGAAGTCTGATGACCTATAATATGCAGTGGCATGGATTATGTGGCGAATTGACAATGCCTCCTACGGTAGGTCAATACATACGTGTTGCACGTTAGTTTGACAGCCCCGATTGGCAGCCAAGGTTCACAACGCCGTATGGCGGGAAATTTCATTTAACAGAATTCCATGCTGAGAACAAATCGAATGGGAACCAGTCGCAATGCAAATACGATACACGCAGTTTTTGGTTAGTAATCATTTGATTTAAACGAAATGAAACTTTTCTAAGCGCGGCAGGCGTGTGCGTTGAAGGAGCGCTAGGAAATTTGCCCCTGCGTATAACAGCTGGGAATATTATCATCAGATAACCACAAGGGAAACTGACTGAACTCTATTAAAGTCATTAAAAGGTGAACAAAGAACAATTTACCGGAGCGGAATTCGAACCGGCGACCTTCTGAATATCGTACAGGCGCTCCACCAACTGAGCTATCCAGCCCTACGTTGGTGGTATCCCTAATAGTCAATTATCTTTGTTCGTTTGGCAGTCAAAAGCTATGAAACCACACACATACTGCTATATATCCCAGGGATCATGTTTTTCTTTGCTCACCTTTCAATGAGCCGAGAATATTGTAAAATGAAATTCCCATGCTAAGCAAAATAATGTCACATGGGACGCAGTCACAAGCTGGGTTGGTTATCATAACGCCTCTTTTTGTGGTAAGCATGCAGAGTTATTGGCTTGGCACAACTTTCCCGTAGGCTAAAATAATATTGAGAGAGCCAAGTAACAAAATGGCGATATCAGACTTGTACTTACATATTGCATTAGGTACTCCGTACACTAATGAGAAGATACCCACAAGATACGGGGTCCAACAGAAGGGATATCCTAGACCATAGAGATCCACCGTGTTCTGGAATCCGTGCATGTTGAGGGCCACTATGGCATAGCACGCTAGGAGAACAACGATCCTCCATCGCCGGTCGTCTGTTGCATTCACAAACATGTCCCGAATACCCCTGACCAGATCCGAAGCCAGCCCGCGGACTATGGGTCTCGTTTGCACCGATTCCCGCACCAGGCCGCTGGGCATCATCCACAACAATGCCATCGCAGCGAATCCCGTCATTATGACGAAGATAACTTGGAAGGAGTATGAAACTGATTCCAGCACAAAGTTGAAAAACAACGGGGCAAGGTATATGACAGCGTACTGGCCGCCGTACACGGCCGATAAGGCCACTGCCCGTTGGTCCCGCGTTACCAAATCCGTGACATACAGCATACTGAACGCATGTATCAGCACAAATCCACCAGTCAAGCCGAATACTGCACAGCCTATGAGAGAGATATACACTGACACATCGAAGAATGATACCACGAGGAACCCAGCACACAATGCCAACGTACCAAGGCATCTCAGGATGAAAATCGGTCGCCGCCCAGTATAATCAGAGACGGCGATCAAGGGTAGACCCGTCAGGACCGGGAGGAAATCGGTCAGGAAGCTCTGGTAGGTAGAAAACAAGGCAGTCTCTGACTGGATGTCGGTCAGCGTAGATTCGGAACTGCCGTTGACCACGACACATCCATTAACGCCCACGGGGATGGTGAAGTTTCTCTCTCGGGCAAATTCCGTGCGAACAAACTGGACAGCAAGCGTGGCCATCGTAATTTCTCCCGGAGTTAAGATGAGTACTTGAAAGACCAAGAACGCAGCCATAGAAACCCAAATGGACCGGGTTTTTGTGGCGTGTTCATCTTTGATAAGTGGTCTGTTCTCAGATGGTGCAGACATCATTCAACGGCAAAGACAGTCCTGGAACGTGACAAGAATATTAAGGTCATAATAAAAACACTTTTTACGAGAACTCGAACGGCGTATAATGGCGCGAAACATCAACAGTTCACGTGACGACTTAGGTCATTCAAAATCCGTATTACATCAAACTCTGCCAGAGCCAACCCCCCCCCCCCCCCCCCCCCCCCCATCACCGTAGGGGACTATCGGGGTATAACTATAGTCCTTTAGATTTGAGAGATATAAAGTTTACCTTTATGTTTGTAAGCCACGACACTCCGCCCTGCACGAATCTCTCTAGTGAGGCCAAAATTTATAATGTAGGTAAGTGATTTGGCACAAAGGAAGCATCGTAGTCACCCTTTACGCACACACGCACACACCAACTTATTCTGCATACCATTCAGCACAAGGCCAATCCTGAATAACTCGTTTTCCACAGAAGGCACATGGTCGATAACCTTAATATGTACAACTTTAATTGGACAGACCTATAGCAGTAATTATTCATACAATTGCATAGGCCGGCATGAAATCTAACTATTGTGTGCCGCTCGTGTTCAAATCAGTATTCCGTCTAATTTTCTATACACAAAAAAAAAAAAAATCTATTCCAATTAGCTCATTTTGTAGACTTTTGTGGACAAACTAAGTACCTGTCTTGTCCTATATATAAGCCTATATGTTGTGAAAAGAAAAATACACAATATACATACATCATTGGTTTACAAATTTGACCAAAGAATTACTCTTCTCTTTTGTCCGAGTCGTACTACTCACTGTCATGGTGGCTCTCTCAGTGACGCTGGAATCTTACTTTTTCAACTGAAGCCGGGCTTGTTTGTATACTGTTTTATTATTGATCCTGACGTTTTCCGGTTCGCAGTTTTCAACAATGCTGTCAACCCAAGGTCGAACTGTTTATGTTCACAACAATTCAAGTTCAGCTCACCATATGTTGATTCAATACTATGTTGTATTTGCCAATATTACTGCGTACGTACGTGTACACGTACGCCCAAATACATAATAGGGCTTGTGAATGGGGCTTATTATGTACAGTATGTTGGGGAAAAGTCCAACGATGCATATGCGTGATTATAACTTAGTTTTTATGACTTAAATTATTTTTGTCATCTCGCGACAAGATTAAGGGGGTTCATGAAGTTTAGTACACACAGGTTAGCTGGTACCCAGCTTCTACTCACCTAAATTCTAGGTAAGTAGAAGCTGGGTACCAGCTAACCTGAGTGTACTAAACCTAGCCTGAGTGTACTAAACTTCAGGAACCCCAGATTGAGAATGTCGTAAGGCGGCCCATGCATCCTCCCAATATGCTGACAGTCCTAGCCGTAACGATGACCATGGCCATCAAGGTAAACTACACCATTATGCATGGCCACGGTACGTGATCCAAACACAGGAAATCTGCACTGAGAACTGACGGATGACATCTCGATCATCCAAGTTTTTCAGCCTAAAATTGAACCGTTAGAAACAAGCCACTTGCTCATCGTATATCTACCGTGTATACTTACCTGTACCTGGACAGACTCCACGTGGAGAAAACAATCAGGGCGGTAAACTACAGGCAAAGGTCTACCATGGGTTTACTGAGCCACGGCGTGTATTAAAACCAGCAATCAACCAGGAGTACTTCACTCATAAAGTACACTTCCAGAATGATCCAATGCACATTATGTGAAATCACTACCCATTTCGCTGATTATTATGCCTATAGTACGTATACCAGACGTGTATACAATAGTCAACAGGCTTCGGGGTTACAACGGGGAACTCAACCCTTAATTCCATTATTTACCTGGGCACGAGGTACAAACATAATGCAGTGATGCGTTTCTAGTTATACCAGAAATTTTTTGTATGCTGAATCGTCTACGGATGCCCAACAGTGCCAGGTTTATTTTTATGAGATTGCGAAAACACCTTTGGGAATAATTTCAATACTGTAATGCGAACAAGCGCAATACCTTAGTAATGTTAATACAGTTTGGTCCGCTTGCTATTCACGCGTTTGTGAAAGAAAATGGATTGTAACACTTTCGTTTTAAATATATTGTTTTTCTATCCCAGAAAATGAATCTGTCAACTTAACATGAAGTTTAAAGGACATCTAAGAGCCGCATGTCACTAGTAGAGTGAACAGGAACCCTCTTTTACAGCACATCGAGAGACTTCAATGGTAAAAAAATTATGCTTACCACAGTTTTATGCTAAGTACAAATCACATGAGAAGCAGTTGCATACTCCAATTGACATAATTTCGGATTTTTGTTGACGTCTTATAAGACGCAAAGTCTCGCCCTGTGTATAGACAGCCCACTGTTTCAAGGGGTTCGATGTGCACTGTAAAATGTCAATAATGTTTCTTAACCAGTTAAATTTTCTATACTAGTTTCTTTAAAGGTAGTACATGTATATATCATACTTTGGTAGCATACCGAAACAGAAATATTCACAGATGTACCTACAATACAGGGTATCATGGTGATGGTAGAAACATACCGTTAAAACGTTTCTTCCTGAAATGCTTTTTTATCCAGAAAAGATTAAAACCAGTGACTAACATCATTTTTTTTTTATCTTTTAAAGATAAAAAATAAAAGAGAAAAGACTTGAATACAGAGGCCGTTTTTCACTTTTTTCTCAAAAATTGGGCACCGTATGGGAGTGAAATTTTCACAGATGACTGTTACTGTATCTGTCTTGATATTTGTGCCCATAAATCTGTATTTCTTTGATAAAAACCAAAGTATGATATTACCTTTAAAGGTCAGAAGAAGATTGAACTAGGAAATATTTTCAGACATGGCCGAATAATAACTGAAACGTGCGGGGCGTGGGTTGTGAGAGATAACCCGGCTTGAGAGATAATATTTGTAACATTAGATTTAATAACCTAGCGGTAAGGCATGTTCTAGTAATAGCAGGAGGTCGTGGGTTCGAATCCCAGATGAGCTAGCGTATGATTATTTAGTTCATTGTGCACTAAACAAGCACTGAGTATTCAGCACTCATCTACGTCAGTGAAGGACAAGCCCAATTTGCATATGAACCTTTTTTTTATTCTCTTCTGTCTATGGGATGGCCAATTAATGCCCATGCGGTCGTATTTGCATGAAATAATTTTTATTATGCAAACTCCGGATCCTTCTACTGTCGCGCCCGAGAACGAATATTTATGGTGATAATAATATTTTACGGTTTGTTTTATTGTAAATCGTATGTATGGGAATATGGGCTTTCTATCTTTATACGTCTGTGAGCGATCTCCTGACAGGATTGGCAGAGATTAAAATTCCATTTGTTTTTGTAGTGAAACAGAAATTGAATATGAATGATTTTTCGTCGGGAGGTATAGATAATATGCAAATTAGGCTTGCCCTTCACCGACGTGAAGGAATTACAGGAATTAATTAAATTGAAATAAATTAAAGGTGATCATATCAGAGGCTAGCTGCACAAGGATCCAAGCATCTATATCTTTAAAATGAGAGATAGACCTATATTATGTTGATTCGCTTTGATAAAGTTGTACGTTCATAGCCAGGCTGGATATGGCAAAGGTTAAATCTAAATTTTATCTCGCCAAGTCAACTTTTTGAGTAATAAAACTTCGTCTTGTCTCAATAATTATCTCAATAAGATTACTTTTAGGGCTTAATAAGTCGACGTGGTTAGATAAAATTATTATGTGGTTATATGGATAAGTGGAATGGCACCTGTGGAGCTCCGTAGATAGCTGATCAATAAGGCTCGTTTTATTACAGTAAAATAACTAAAATAATATAGGGACTGCGGACCAGTCTATGCATACCCCGCGGTTCGTCGTTGGTGGCAGTATAACCAACACGTGCGAGCGCGAATATCAACAAGACTTCAAACGTTGCTTGTGTACCACTCAGACGTGTGGGCATGGCAGAAGTTCGCTGGAATATTTGAGAGTTGAGACTGTAGGCCTACTGTTTCCTGACCGAAAATGCAACCCACGGTGAGTTTTTCATATGTATTTTCACTTGTCACTGTACAGTCCAGCACTCAGCAGTGCATTTTATAAACATACTGGCATTCACATTGTAAAAAAATGACAAAATCATAGGCCTACTTCAGTACTTGCCGGAACAAGTAATATAAATATAGGTCTACATTTTCTACAGGCCTGAAGTTTATCTTAGAGTACTGTCATATTTCTTGTCATTAAAACATATCATTCCAGATGTTCAAGGGTAACATTCTCTTCAGTGTAAACTCGTATGACATGATGAATTTGAGTTGGACAAATGTTGCATGGCGCCGGTACTTTTCAAATGTGTTTACACATGCCCTTCTTTACTTGTACAATAGGACAACACAAATGTGTTGGAGATGGAATCATTCATCCATAATGGTAAATCTGTTCTCATAAGTTATGACACTTGTCAGCTCAGAAGTAATGACAGAATTGAACCCAGTTCTGTCCTAACTTTGATGTACGAGTCTGGCATGTCGCTTTATGTCATGGGAGGTAAATAGGTCTATGCCTCTAGACTAGTGTTATGTGCTGTTTAGCAGTTTGAAGTGAAATTATTTTCTTGTTGAATGTTTGGGTCTGACAACATAGTTATGTTCAGGTGCACCACCACCTGCTAGTGTTCTGTATGAGCACGCATGTATGGCAAATAGCGGTGGATGATAATTTGTTCAGGTACATCAGCCGTGGGAAAGAATTCCACTGATGACCATGACGGAAAAAGGATAATATCATCCAAGAGTTAACTTATTGGATACAAGTCATGATGAACTTCAATCTCAGGTGTGGCAAACTTGGTAGCATATCTGAAAAGTGAGTTTTACAGGGTTTTTGCTCAAAACGCCCCCTGTTGGTTCCATAGAGTTGTGCACAAATTATGGTCATTCTTTCCCACCCGTGCAAAATCCCTCACTTTGAAGAAGTGTGATTCTGAAAGTACCAGCAGCTATGTTGAGAGTGCTCTCAACATCATTCTCTGCATCTTGTATCTCGATGAAGGGAATTTATGTCTAGGCCACAGACCCAACGGATCTGGTTTTCAACTAGTGAGCCAGAATTTGAATAAAACCATAGTTTTGGGACCAAATGTATCAGAAATATGTTCTGAGACAACCCTAGCCCTCATAAGAGTTTTAAAACACAAATAATAAAAAAAAAGTAGGAAAAGAACATGAGCTGATACAAATGAACAAACATGCAAACAAAGCTAACAGACGGAGAAATAAATGTCAAATCGTTAAGGTAGCGATATTTATTAACTCAAAGAACTTTTAGACCAGTTTTCAAGAATAATTGTTTTCCTACGACTCTAAAAGAAATCAAATCCTTTTTTATAATTCAGGCCTTCAAAACAACATTGAGAAACTTTAGGTCTTATTGCTAAAAACAAAAGAGCAGTCCTTGAATGCATCTAGTGTTAACAAGTGCTTCAAAAAAGAAAAACGGTATCAAAATGGAAATTAAGGCGTTGTATCCTTATTAAAATTATGCACGTTTGCACATATTTCCAACAGATACTTTAATCACACTGCTGGCAGTAGTCCAACAGTGCAATGGGCATTATTCCATGATCAAAGTAAGTACATGTATGTTAGGTCACCAAACTATCCCATGATCAGTATCCACTCAATCAAAGGCAGGGATTCATTGTGCACAAATTGTAAGGACATTGTAGTCAGTGTGATATTGCAGTGATATTGCGATAATGCCAAAACCACAGTGCAGAGTTTGCATGATGTACATTATGGCCTAGTTTTAATAGAATCATACATTAACCCTTACCAAATGACCAACTTGCATGTAACCCACACAGTTTACCACACATTTACCACACAAGTGTGGTATCCTGCATTCCACAATACAGTGCACCACAGTAATGCATGGTTTATGATCCAGTTCCCCTGTGGAGACTGTTGTATTGTGTGGTAAGCAGCTCTTGTCTTGTGGGGTAGGTGCAGAGGAATAAGGTTAATGCCATAATACACATTCAGTTTTCAATTCTTGACTGGCTGCAAAATATGGTACATAAAACATGCATATACAGTGGAACACCATTATAACAATGATGCACAGACGCCGGGATGCACACAGATTGTTTGTTATAATGGTCATTCGTTATAGTGAATGATGTTCAGCATGCCAATGCATTGTACACTAAAATTGGGAGCTAAGGATGATGTTCGGTATAGCCAAATGTTCAGTATAGCAGTGTTCATTATAGTTGCGTTCCACAAACTACCAGTCCAATGAGTCCACGTCCACAAAAACCCGTCAAAGTGGCGCACATACTCTCTGGAGAGTTCCTGGGTTTTTCTCGGTGAGGAATCTCAGCTGTGATTTCCCATCCTCGGCAAGAGCTATTCACAAATGAAGAGACAGACAAAAATATACAAATTATCTGAATTACATCTCCGCCAAATGTAATACTAAATTGATCAATTAGTCGGCATTCTCAAAGTTAAAGAGTGCTACAAAATGCCCCAAACTGCAACTTAACCCTGACACTGACTTGTCTGCATTCAAAGACACATCACATACTGATCACTGGTAAATTTTGAATGCACAGTACAGGAAATTAAGATAGGCAAGCAAAGCCATGAATGTAGCTGGCATTGTGGGAAACGGGATATAGGGGCAATTTCATTGTGACGGACGTTAAATTTGCAGAGAAAAGTGCCATTAATAAGTTTTCTAGATTTTTTACGTTAGGTTTGCTGAGAAAGATAACAGTTGTAGTACGATAACAGAACAAGTCACAATCACAAGTAAATGAGTAATATAATATGGTAATGATTGAAGATCTTGATTTTCTGTCAAGCTTACATGTAAGTAGACTTAAAAACCAATTTGTGACAGACGTTAAATTTATAAGACACAAACTTTTCACTGTTAATATTTCATGCAAAATCCTTGTGCATTCTACATATTCGCGAAAAAATTATATTACATTACTTAGCAGATTAGTGTCAGAGCTTGCCATCTGAAAATGTTAATTTAGAATTTGTCTTTTTTTTTTGACACAGAATTTTATTATTAGGACATGGGTATGGGTTAAACAATATTAGCCATGTGAAAGTATATGCACTTTATAGGACCAATGTCAGTGAACATGTAGTTCACATCAACTCACCTAATTCACTCTGTAGCCATCTCTTCTCTTTGTAGAATTCTAAACAGCTTTCAAACTCCTTATCGGAATAGTTGTTGACGGACACCGGTATGAAGGGATCCATTGTCTCAAATCCCTGTCAAATAACAATGCAGACAAACAGAAAATGGCTCAATGAAAACAATCATACACTCTCAGATAAACGACAATATTGGGCTAACAAATTCAGAGAACTAACTGACAAGCATTACTAGTGGTGATTGCCATTTTCAAACCGTCTGCTGCCCTCAATGGTCTAACATGGCCAGATATGGTCACAAATGAGGACATGCATATGTACATGTTATTAACCTTTAAACAACCATATATAATGACAGTTAAACACACACATGGATTTTCCTGTGGTAGTGTGGTATCCTGCACACCACAATATTTACACTATAGTGTGGTTGGTGTGGTTATGCATGGTTTATGATCCAGTCAGCCTGTGGAGACTGTGGAAATGTGTGGTAAGCAGCTCTTTGTGAGGAGGGTGCAGAGGGGTTAGGGTTAAAGCAATTACTGAGAAATTACCTTTCATTTAAGGTAAATAATACAACATACATGTATCATGGGAGTTTGAACCACCTACCTCTTTTTCTAACAGATGCAATGGTTTGTAGTCAGGTTTTTGAGGTCTGCACAAATGCTGATCCACACTGGTAACTATTGCACCATTAACCTGTGCACAGAATGCAATATTGAAATTGTAATAAAAAACTTGACATGTTACAATCTAAATCTATCATCAAACAAACGTTAGCTAGACAACTCAGTTGGTACAGCACCAGTACAGTATTCCAGGGATCGCAGGTTGGAATCCCACTCCAGTCCCACTCCAATGGACTGGAGCAGGATTCAAACCTGCGACCCCCAGAATAACGTACTGAGGCTCTACCAACTGAGCTATCCAGCTCTTACGGGAATTGCAGGTTCGAATCCCACTCCAATATTGTTTTCTTTTCAATTAAAACATTATGGAAAAAAAAATAAAAGGAAAAATAATCCTAATTATAGTTTCTCCTACCCATTTGCCCAGCAGCATCTTCTTGAAGTGTTGTGTCATCATCATTTCCTTGACAGGAATCTTAAAAAAAAAACCATATTATTGCTGATCAATAAATTCATGATCAAAAATTACACGAGCAATGTCCACTTTCATTTTGTAACAAACAAAATCAATATTTGTTTTAACTTGAGGTTATAGTCTATACAGTTTTATTCAGATATGGGGTATATAGCAGTAACAAAAGAACATAGATAATTGACTATTAGCCAACATAGGGCTGGATAGTTCAGTTGGGAGGAGCACTTGTACGGTATTCAGGAGATCCCTGGTTCGAATCTTGCTCTGGTCAATGTTTTTTGTTCACTTTTCAAGGAACAAAAAGAGATGGTGTATTTCAGTGCACAAGTCATTGGAACTGTTGGCATCCAGAAATGGCTAAATAATAATTTTTTTCTTAATAGTGCAGTTGTTATGTGCAATTTCCATTTCCCAAACCAATTGTACACATGGACATTTACTGTAGCTGTTCTGGGAAATGGCCCTATGCCTGAAATGTGTACACTTACAACATATCCTCCGGGTTTTCGGACGCAGGTCTTGTCGGCAAAGAAGCCGTTGACTGCCTTGACTACGTACAGCATCTTGAAAGCTCCACTTGAGCTCTGAAGCTGTAGCTCCTTCAAGATGACCCCGATGGCATCACCTGCATTCTTGGGTCTTGACACACCCTGGTGGCGTCCAATAAAAAGTCAACAAATAAAGACACCTCATAGTGATATGTGGATCGGTTTTCGGAAACACCATTATCGTTCGCACTTCTATATCGTTCGCACTTCTCGCAATTAGGTCTCAACTTTTCGACTAGTCTGCTCTAGTCCTCATCAGGAGACCTCATAGTGACATTCAATAAAGACACTCAATGGAAATTTAGGCATCCATAAAAATATGTGAAGCTGATGACTTTATATTAACCTCAAATGCACTAACCTGCTCGACCACAGCAAGAAGGGGCTGTCCCTTTTCAGTTGATTCTCGCTTGCTCCACACATAACTCTGACTTGTCACCAACTGTGGATCAAAAAGGAACAGAGGCATTATTAGCACTTTTCAATCATTATCAATGCAGATTGACTCTAAGCACCCTTGAATAGTTTCAGTCAGTAGCCTTTCATTTCAACCCAACTCCATCATCACGTGCACTATCCACTTGGTGCATATCAGCTTCAGAATCAGACCCAAGTTATGGCAGCAAGCTCCACGTGAACCTTTAGTGCCTTAGGCTGTAATGTCCTTAAAATTTCTCCAAATTGATTTTGGAATATCTGTGAAGGTTCGGAAGAATAATCCTATTTTCCCAATGAGGCAACAAACAATGTTTGTCAAACATATGGACAAATAGCACAGATGCTCTAGTATCACTTAATTGACCATAATTAAATGAGTAACAATTCCAGGTAAGGTATTCGTTTTAACACGGTACGATTCGCATCCGATCCATACACTGATGAAGCCATACAGGCTGCTAGTTTGGATTTGAACCTATGACAATTTCTGTTTAATGTTAGTAGTGCAGTCGTAAACACACTGCCAAAAATTAGTTCCATACAAGTAAAACTGCAAACTGCCCATCAGCCAAAATAATTACCTGAAATTTACAAAATGCTTGGAGTTAGGAGGGCCTGATGCGTTTTGATCCTAGCAGGATCTTTATTGAAGATCCTGAAACGCGTCAGGCCCTCCTAACTCCAAATGTGTTCCGGTAAACTCAAAAGGACTTGCCTCTTTCAGGAAATTCTCATTCCTTGCCCTGAATTGCTTGAGCCAATCTGTAGAGAATCCTGGCCGATCGTACATTCCCTCGTGACTGCTGGAGTCAATGTAGTCAAACCGACCTTTGGCATTCCATGAATTAGCTGAAACAAATAATTCAATTAAAAAAGAATCATTCAGTGAGCAAACTAACCACAAAACCTGAAATCATTAATGGTAGAATCTTCTGCAGAGATTCCAGTTTGCAAACTGGTCAAAAGCACATTATGCACAGTAGACTTTAATAGATAATCCAAATGTATGAGTGGTTTACAAGCTTTTAGACTGAAATTGAACAATGTTTCAAATCCTTACTCATATAAACTGCATATTAAAAGTTCCTTACCCTCTGCACCTATCATGCAAGGCAAGGGCTGCTTACTACACATTACCACACATTACCACACCAGGGGAACCACTGCTTCATAAACCACACATTACCATGAAAACCACACAGTGGTGTATTAAGGGAGTCACATTACCACACTTACCACAGTGAAATCATGTGTGGTAAACTTTTGCATGGAAGTGGGTTTATAGAGTTTATACACTGGTATCCGACTTTCAGCTAAATCTGTGGATTTAACATTTTAAACTCACCACATGGCACATGGACGATGAGCCAGCCTTGACTATGACAGTAGTGGATCACATGACACAGGGTCATGGTCTTACCACTACCCCTACAGCCATACAGGACATAACGAACAGGTGGATGGTCAAACTCTGTCCTCTTGAGGTAGTCAATGACCTCTACGGCTGGCTGTCTGACCATAATGGATGCCTCCTGGAACGGACTGATCTAAAGGACGACAGGGAATATAGCAATCCAGCAAATCCTACCCAATTAATTTCAATGGATGCTGCTATTATCTGTGACTTGCAGTCTTACATTTCAACATTTTACACATAATGTAAGTTTGCCAGGACTTAAGAATTAGAGTCTGGGACGTTCAGTGATGGATTAAGCAAGCACAGTACATGTATCATTGATGGGATGTTGACCAGAGGTTATGAATATAATGATTTTGGTCGGAACATAGATAAGCAAATTAGGCTTGCCCTTCACCGACTTGGATGAGAACTGCATACTCGGTGCTTGTTGAGTGCACATGAAAAAATATGCACTTGCTCAGGTTGGATTTGAACTCACGACCTCCTGCTTACTAGTGCAGATGCCATACCGCTAGGCCACCGAGCTATCTGAGGTCAACGGGGTGAATCAAATCCGACCAGAGGTTGTTGATCAATGGGAGTCAACTGTGGGTCATTGATGGGGTCAAATGTGTGTCATCATCTCATTGATGAGGTTAAACACAGTTCACTGATAGATCAACCATAGTCCGTTGTAATGAACAGACTAATAAATAGTGCATAAAAGTAATGTGTCAACGTAAATAGTTTGTAACAAATACAAACATGACAGTCCTTTTGCAGATGTCCGGCACATGGAATTTTGTACAAAATGTGATCGCATATACTGTCCCACACTTTCACTGCACAGTTCCTGTCTATCCGTGAAAGGGTCCATTGGGCGGGCGCTGAGTGACAGGGCCACCAGAATTCAACCTACCATTTGTTCCCATCTTGATGAATAACCAACAGGTAAGATCGTCTTGACCTCATTCATGGGGATGGTGTAGTACTGGCCCACATGTTGCAGACCATGGTTAGCCTGTAGTCAAAATAGCAAAAACATTTGTCGCATATTAAAGGTAATATCATACTTTGGTTTTTGTCAAAGAAATGCAGATTCATGGTCAAACATATCAAGGAAGATACAGTAATAGTCATCTGTGAAAATTTCAGTCGCATGTGATGCCCACTTTTTGAGAAAACAGTGAAAAACACCCACAGTATTTTTTGATCTTTTCACTGTTATTTTTATGACTTTGCACACATCCTAGGGGGTTAGGGTAAAAAAATCAAAATTGCTTTTGGTCATTGGTTTTACTCTTTCTTTTCTGGATACATACACCATTTCAGGCAGAAATATTTTAATGGTATGTTTCTACAATCATCTTTTTTACCTTGTAAGTTATAGGTAAAATCTGTGAAGATTTCTGTATCGGTATGCTACAAAATTAATGACAGTCACATACAAATATTGCGTAAATGTAAACAGATGCAAGAATGGCCATGCCAATTTTAGACATCCATGTGCAATATGGTGGCATACATTAATGCGTATTGTGAATTGCCCATATGAGGTAGATGTCTTACTGGTGAATCTTCAGTAGTCCTGATGAAATCTCTGGTGGAATCTTGGCTTGCAACGGTGGAGGTGGCATCTGGTCTCCTTCCTGTTACTGAAAGCTGCCTGAAGCATTGCTGTTGAACAAAAATGCAGAGAAAAGAAACAAACATCCTCAATATCACTAGAACTTCAAACTAAATTTTACAGTTAAACAATATAATGTTACTAAAAAAAAGGTCAATTTGATTTGATAAGCAAAACGGACAAAACTCATACTGATCTTGTGCAAGAATATAACGTGAATAAAATGTCATGTATGCATACATGTACCGGTACCGGTACATACACGAATGTCACTTAGATAAACACAAGTAAACTTTGTACAAGTGTCGTTAAATTAATGGCATGTCAATATTGAATCCGTAGGCTTAACTGTAAACATTTTGTTTACGTAAAGGGCTTAGGTAAGAGAAATGTAATACCTTCAAGAAGGCCTCTTTACCACAGTTTGGGTTCTTTCAAATGTCCTAATTTTCACAAATCAATGTTCGGAATCCTTTGAGGCCTATCATTTACATTTTAAAGTATTACTACTCACCCTAAATAATCTTGGGAGATTTCTCTGCCAACCCATTCCTAGAATCATGAAATGCAGATTATAATAAAATGTTAATTTAAGAAGAAGCAACATGCTATACTCATGATCTTTTCGGATCGTCGGCCATCTTGGTCTGGCTCTCCCCCAATTAGAAACAAGCATAAAGTCACGTGTGTGTTGCTGAGAACCACACAAGATGGCGGACGATCCGAAAAAGTCTGAAATGATCGTCTGGATTTCCAACGAAAAACAAAGATTTATATCACACAGAAAGATCATGAGGCTCGTGAGCACAAACAAATAAGCTGCATTTCATCCTTGACATTCGGAGAAGAGATGGAGCAATTTTCAAACCAATCTGTGATGTCTCTGAAACTTTGTCGTCATTTAATCAAACATTTTTGTCATTAGTAAAACAAAGACCAAAATTCGAAAACTGTTTTGATCTCGGGGTACAAAGATCAGACAAATTGCCGGTGCCGGCAAAATAAACGTTACCCTTCCGGCGATTGTAAAGTTCGGGACCGGTCCCTGACATGCCTGTGTATGTTGTTTATACACAGGGGACAGGCCACATTGCACAGTGCACACAGACACAGCACAGGCACAACAGACAGGCTCCACACCAAGTAGGCCCTAGTCTACTTCTAGATTTAGAAGGCTACTCCGTGAGCCTTCTAGCACTCTTACTTTTCGGTGTGCCGTAACGCTATGGGTTTTGAAAACAACAATTGATAGATGAAATTTTGGTGAAACATTGCAGCACCTACCGCCACTCCTAGATCGTGAATTCCCCTGAAATATTTTTTTTCCTGATCCTCATACATCGGTTATGCTTGTGCAGTCTCATTTTTGTAATTGATCCACAACTTTTCGAGAAAAAATTCGACTTTCTGTGTCACTCCGCTTGCCGAAATGTCCGATGTTAACCTGCTGCTTGAAGTGGTCTAGTCCGCATGCGCATTATTGGATCTACCATTTTCTGAAGGGGTGCAACTTGACTTCACTGGTTCCCCGGTTGCTGCATGCATTGAAATGGGTCTGCATGTACGTGGATACCAGTTGTTGAAGCTTTATCTTTTTTATTGAGGCTGGCTCCCACTTACTGTGTGGTGTGCATGTGGCATACGTGATTTTCATGTCTCCTTCAATAAGCACACCCCTATACAATAATGCTTTTGCCCATACTATAAAATTTATGAATGAACTCGAAATTAGAAATCTTTCCTGAAGTGGAGTGGCACAGAAAGTCGAATTTTTTCTCGAAAAGTTGTGGATCAATAGCAAAAATGAGACTGCACAAGCATAACGGATGTATGAGGATCAAGAAAAAAAATAATTCAGGGGAATTCACGATCTAGGAGTGGCGGTAGGTGCTGCAATGTTTCACCAAAATTTCATCTATCAATTGTTGTTTTCAAAACCCATAGCGTTACGGCACCCCGAAAAGTAAGAGTGCTAGAAGGCTCACGGAGTAGCCTTCTAAATCTAGAAGTAGCCCTAGTCCACAGCATCAGAACCACGGTCGTTCCGGCGTGTGATAAAAACCACAGGGTCCCGAACTTTACAATCGCCGTAACATAACTACAGCAAAATGCGAATAACACATGAAACAAACTCCTAACATTCAACAGAATTTCTTTACACATGATTGTTTTTTTTTACCGTTACACGTGAGTGAAGCACAACTGAGAAATTTCATGGGCGCCGCCATCTTTCTTTGAGTTTGAGCTTACTTGCTTGAATCAGAGGTCACGGAGCTGCTAAGCGCAAACGAAATTGCTTAGCAATCCCAGGATTATAATTAACTGGCTCGTAATAATAATGCTCGCGAGTAAAATTTCACCCTGTAGATGTATTGATTGCTACCTCAGGTTGAATTTTGTTTGCTTAGCATAAAAGTATGGCGAGTATTTTTTTCTTTGAAATCCTTTTTTTCCAAGCAAGAAATGTTCATGCTTAGCATTTTTTTGTACCGATGGATGACGTATAGTTCCTACACTTCTCTGCGTATAGATATTGCACATTAAAAACCCGACTATTTTGATGTAAACATACGTGTACATTGTGCGCGTACAGAAATTGTCATTTCATGATTTTCATCAATCACTCGTCAGATTGCGACAATTTATGATCATTGATTGTTATTCGTTGAACAGTCGCATTGCCTTCATTTTAACTCAGTACTGATTGAAAAACCAGTGCCAGTCTTGAAGTGATTTCAAACCAGAATCGTCTGAAATCCATTAGCATTTGAGTTCGGACAAAATCACCGTCAACTGAACGAGATCATCATGGTTTGTGTTCCGTGCATCGTGATACCCATTTTGCTGTGGGTGTTCCACCGGTTTCTCCAGCCGTATATCATGCCTCTGATGCCCGCCAAGATCAAGAGCTGGTTCAGTGGTAAAGCAGAGAAGTTGGAAAATTACGGTGGACCACCACCACAGGAGAGCTCATCAGAGAAACATTCAGAAAAGAAGGTATTTATTAATAATAATTGATATTGGAATAACTCAATGAACTCATTACATTTTTTAGCCTCGGTGCATTTCCATTTGTATTTCAGGAGGGTAGGTACTTTAACTGTACTCACAGTTACAAGTACGACTAGGCCTACGCCACTACTAGTTGTGATTATCATAACCCTTGGGGCCTGTTTGTTTAACGTAGAACTAGAAGATCACAAATCCTGCTGATCCGGATCCCATTTTAGCGTACCCTGCATAGGACGTGGATCCGCAGATCTGGGATCCTGTGCATTAAACAAACAGGCCCGAAGTGGGGACTGGGATCTAAGGTCCCAGTCCCCATGTCAGACCAACTGTTTATATGATCATCACAGGTCCCAGTCCCCATGTCAGACCAAGGGTTACGAACATCACAACTACTAACTAGGCCTACACCAATCTCATATGAATCTTTGAAATCTGTGTCACTCTGTGCAACAACATCACAGAGTACAAAATGGCAGTTGCCCCTTGGCTAGTGGAGTAGTGGATGTGTCAGATTCACTTGTATATATAGTAGGGCTGTGCGTTCTACCCGGGTACTCGAAAACCGACCGAAACCATCGAGTACCCGGCTCCATTTTTTCGATTCTATTACCCGTAAAAAAAATAACAACCATGCCCTTTTTCATATAATACATCACTGACCTGCAAAATTGGTAGTTTTTTGCAATGTCAAAAGCAGATTATTTCCCGCAAATCTGTACCGAAGCCGGCAGCGAGCCACAATTATCGACGCAGTCCGGCCGCGATCTACGGTACCCGACAACGCGACGCACCCCGGCCGCGATGTAGGCCTACATGTACCGACCAAAAATGCTACCGCGTACGGCAGACCATCGGAACCGACCGAGCCTACACCATGCACACACACAGTACGTACGGTGTATACAGTATGTAGTCTTCCTGCCCACACGTGGTCGAGACTGGTGCACGTTGTTTTGACATCGTGTAATATTACGCGTGGCCGTGTGTGGGGCGGATACCAGCCATGGAACATTCGGGATTACCATGCTGACCATGTGCACAATGCATCGTGATTACGTCTTAATAATGCGTTTGTCGCCCTAGTAATTTTTCTCACGTTATTTCTTAAGATCTAGCACATGTACGTGAAAAGTGTGTTTCTTCTAATTGGCCAACTGGACAAAATTACCGACTGAAATTCAAGTAAGATTTTGCTGATCAGGAAAATGCGATTTACGAGGTGGTCAGAATATTTTACGGGGAACACGCAACGAAATAACAACCCTGACAATGCATACATCGTGTTTGATGTCGGTGTTCGATGTCGGAAAAAAGATCACGCTAACTTTTGCTTGGCCTGTCATGTCGGTAGAAATAGCGTAAACTAAAATTCGGCACCCCTAAAAAAAGCCGAAATCCGCTAAAGGTCGGGGTGTTTTGGGGAAGGTCTGGTAATTTTTTAGTACGCCTGGCTCGGAGCCCCGATACGGTACTCACCGACGGCCATTACGCAACATACTTCCGGGTTCTTAATTTCTTATGTTTTATATTATATCGCGGGTACCCGGGTACCCGCCCGTTTGGGCAAAGGGTACTCGGGTCCAAAATTACCTGTGAATGCACAGCCCTAATATATAGGCCTACATGTACCCTTTTGCTGATGGAACTTGCCCTGTGTCTGTCAGGTCTGTCTAAAACTAAAGACCACAGTCTCTGTTGCAATGGCCTACCAGCATCAATTTCCTTTGTTTTATTGCTGTTTAAGACAGTACATTTGTGCTAAATCCTATATGGCTACATAGTACATCTACCTTCTGTATTACTTGATGCTCTTTGAATTAAATTATAATGTGAATCGATAATTAAAAATTTCATTACTGCCAGCAATATTCTCATTTTAATCAAAATGAAGTAGACTTTTGCCAGAAAATGGATTGCTGTATCTGTATGAAAGCATTATTGGATTGAATTGGATTTCTTGTAAATATTCGCCTATAATTGACACTAATCAATTGATAAGAAAACATGAAAAAAAAAATGAATTCACATTTTGACAAGTTCCTGGAAAATAGTTTCTTTATTCTCATTTTGTGTAGAGCTTGAAATCAATTTTTTACTGTCTTTCTTTCAGACTTCTTGTGAAAGTGAAACAACGACATCAAACGGGAGTTCGACAGAAATCAAGACTGGAGCGGAGAAGAAAACTGACTGATGGATGGGCATTATATGTGCAGTCAACGAAATCTATTCAAATTATGATATAAAATCCATGTATTGCACTTCAGAAAGACTCATGTACATGTATCTAAAAAGTTAGATAGGGACCACAAATTTGTGCAATTTCGAGAGCATGCAGTACAGTATTGCATACATTTTGGTTACATTGTCATCACAGTGGGTAGTGCATGTACCAGTATGTCCACTGTAAACCCTGCTCAAGCCAAGCCACCACGCAGCCATCTGGTTTCTACATGAATGAACACTATCATGATCGATGTAAGAAAACTTACCCACCTGCAGTTCTAAATGTAGCCAAAATTTGCAGCTTTTTGATTTAGATCTACTGATTTGAAATGGATTCAAAGTCAGACTAGGGGCCTTTTCCAAACAGCTCAGGCTCCGGCTTCGTCTCTGTCTGAACAAATAGCTTGTAGACTTGTAGTCTTTTATTGAAGCTGAAGTTCTGTTTTCTTTTTCAAACCAGAGAATCTACTTCTGAATCACAACTAAAGGCCTCTATTTTGATACCCGTTATTTTAGAATGGATTCATGAAATGGAGCCGGAGCTGGAGCCTCAGCCATGGTTTGGAAAAGGCCCCAAGATCCTAAGTTTCCAACATTTCTAAATGGATCATTGTGATTATAAACATTGTTAGACTCGGTCTCGGACATTTATTGTCACCTATGGTAATTATTAAACAGTTGATTGTTGTGCCGAAAACATTTTTACAATAATTTAATTGAAGGCTTGTAATTTTATCAACGAATTATTATTAATGTATTATTTAACTTTGATTTTACCACCCTAATATTCAGTGTGGTGGAACAGGTGTATTTTGTATATTGTAATGGACAAGTGTGCATTCTTGGTGGTAAGGGTTGTAGGAGGGAAGCAACATAGTGCCCAGAGGGTACTGGGGTAGATATTTCATTTGGACTATAAAGAGAGTGAAACTTGAATACTGGTCATACCTAGCTATTGAAAAGCCTGTCCAGGTTCGGGCGTGAAACCTTTGTTACATCAGCCCATGAACTTTACCACAGTAGAGCTGCTTCAAATCAATCAAGCCAGGCCACTGGATAGCATAGCTAGACTGAAGTCCTGCCCACATCAAGTCTGACGTGTTGCCATTATCCAGCTTCAAACGGATAGAGTGTATTGCCCATGACCAGAGTTGGATTACAGAAGTTGCAGAGCCGAAGTATCAAAGCCCAGGCCAAGCCTGGCCTGGCTTTTCAGTGGCAGTTCCCGACCAGTATTATAGTTTCTCTCCCTACAATCTTGAAATTACAATGGATCACATACATGTAGATTCATACAGGTCACTGAAATTAATGAAGCTGGATTGTTTTGAATTTGAAGTCAGAAATCCCACTCCAGTTTTACAAACATGGACCCATTTTGTTCTATGAAATTTGAAAGCATTAGCCATAGTGCTGCCCCTCCTCTGCTCATGTAGATATTGCAGTTCCTCATCAGGCATGCAACTTGAACTTAACCCCCCAAAAAGAGAAAATTCCAATCTTGACCATATTTTATACATGTACAGTGTTTTTCACTTTTCAATGGCATAAAAGTGAAATGAAAAAAAAAAGAGGAAATCAGCTGGTCCGAGGAAAGGTTGCATGCCTGTCTCATAGAGGTGACCTACGCTAAGCAGAAATGCTGTGCACAAAGTTCCAGGTGTAACATGTGAACATATATAGTAACTTGGCCCATCTCCTTTATAGAATGCCCCCTGGAATCCATTAGGTTTATCAATCATGTCAATAGTGCACATTGTAACAAGATGAATCAATTTCTAGTAATGCTTTAATTAAAAAATCATTCATCAGTGAAATTGAATATATTTAAGAAATTATGCACATTCACTGATGTTATGCAGTATATGCACCTTATTTATTAAGTGTAGCTTAGTTATTCTTATGTCACGACTATGAGAATGGTTATATTCTTGTGTCTGGGATAGATGGTCCAGCCATGCTGTTTGGTCCAACTGCATCTAGAGGACTGAATTGTCCAAATAAGGTCAAACAATGTCACTCACACCACAAATGCACACGGCAAACTGCTTGTTACACCTGGGGCCAATTTCATAGAGCTGTTTAAGCATCACAATTTGCTTTTGCACCAAAAACTGTGGTAAATAAAATTAGTATGCCAGCCAAAACTCCTTGTGAATGGTATGTATGCTCGGCAAACAATGGCCGAAGTCAAAAGCAGTAAACATCACATGAAATTTGGTTGGTAATCCTCTTTGATCAAGGAAGACTTTTCATGCTTTATAGAGAGCGTGCACGGGACGTCACTTGACAGATTATCGGCCATTTTGGACGGCACGCGTACGCACGCACGTCGCGTATGCGCGCACGCGTACGTACCAGACAGCATCATTATATGCACGCACTTCTGCATCTGCGTACGGTTGATTTGCAAGCTACGCGAACACATGTGGGTTACATACACTGTACGTACGTGCATTACACATGTGTACAGCGTTGCCGTCCAAAATGGCGTCCTGATCACGTGACTGCACACCCTCTATAAGGAAATTTTGTGCAGTGAAATTGGCCCCCCGAGATATAAATCTGATCAGTGTTGGTTTGCAGTGTTATTACTTGTATTGGAAATTGTGGACTATTTCACCAAGAATATTTCAAAGCCTTTATGCACCTTCAACCCCTGTTTATCAATACTCTATGTATGTCCCATTCTTATTCATGTTATTAGATAGATGAATATGTCTTTTTTCATAAATTATACGTTTGCCATTTGGAATATAATTTTATTCAAAATACTGTACTGTATATTGATAACAGGTTTTGGTAAATTAAAACATAACTGAATGTCATTTGTGCATATTCAACAATTGAACAATGTGGAATGGATTTTTTCTTTTTTTTGGAGTGACATACACATCGGCTTTGGTGCTGGTTTGAGGGTAAATTCATATTTTGAGATGATGCTACGTGGTCATAATTATATGATTGATATGGCTGGATGATTAGATTCCCAAAATGAATCATCATTAAATACATGTATTATCATCAAATGTAACTTTCCTCACCATGAACATTTGGTTCACAGTAAATTTACGACAGTATTTAGCTCAGCACCAAAATTAGTCTAGGTCCAAGATGTTGCTTATATGCGAGTTCAAACCATTAACCGCCCACCTGCGAACAAAGTGGAACATTCCATCGTCCAAAACGAAAAACAACGGGCTTGTGTGTGTGGCGTAGACGTTTTTCAGGGCTGTGTTGACATATGCAGTCTGTTGGAGAACCACAATGAAGTAACACCATCTTGAACCAAGACTACACCAAAATATGTAAGAAGCAACATGCATACACTGTAGATACACAAAACACAATTAATTTAACAACAGCCTCCAAACACTTTGCCAAACTTCACACAATTTTTCAATAATTTCTACAAATACAAATAAGTCTGATGGGGGAAAAATTAAGTTACTGTATGGACATAATCCTCACACAAACATATTATTACTACTAATATTACTATTTATTTCTGACAAGCACACTGCTGCAACATGCATACACTGTAGATACACAAAACACAATTAATTTAATAACAGCCTCCAAACACTTTGCCAAACTTCACAGAATTTTAAAATAATTTCTACACAAATACAAATAAGTCTGATGGGGGAAAAATTAAGTTACTGTATGGACATAATCCTCACACAAACATATTATTACTTCTAATATTACTATTGATTGACAAGCACACTGAGAATTCATGGACATTGCAAATTTATGATGCACTATGCAGCAATTAGTGTACAAAAACACAAAGAAACTCATATTTGAGAGAAGATGAGGAAAAGGTGATCTTTTGTCTTATAACTGTTTCTCAGGTTGCAGCATTTGTGATGTTGCACGTATCTTAAAATAAGAATCCTTGGGATATAGCCATATGCGAGTGGTTTCATGACATTTGACTCGCAAACAAAGATTATTTATTACTAATCATACATGTTTTGTATTTGCTATTTGGGTCACCGCCAACATACTGTACACATAGGACAGTTGATGCACTGGTACCATATTCTGGGTGTCGCAAGTTCGAATCTTGCTACAGTCATTTTTTCTTTGTTCACTTTTCAATGACTTAACATTAATCCAGTCAGTTTCCCATATGGTTATTTGATGATTACATAATATACATATGTAGTTCAGCAGAAATGAAATTCAAGAGAAACACTTACACATGACATTTGGAAATCAACACAGTAAAACCAGCTTGACATGCTTGAGATCCAGGACCAGGAATTCAAACCAAGAAGAGCTGGACGGCTGGGAAAGAAATACTTTTAAGAGATGCTTAGGCCTAACACTGTTCCATACAAATCAAAATCTTTTTATGAGGAAAAATGTTTCTAAAGATAATAAAGACGTAAGGCCTTTGAAATAGTGTGAATGCACGAATTTTTGCCCTGTAAATGATCAAATTATTTCTATTAAAAAAATAAGAAAGATACATTATATTTATAGTATTTTTATCTATTACCAATATAGTTCATAATATTGGTTTTATCAATTAAATTAATATACGCACATGCAACACATCTTATTTTGCTATATCTACACTTAATTTTTGACACGGTAGGAGAACACTAACAGACAAACATATGTACTGGACTACTGGTAAATTTTATGATGTAGGATTCCCCAAACCTCTGTATAAAAACGAAATAAACTTGTAACATGGACCTTATCGAAGATAGCCTGTTATCGGCACTACACTTCCACTGTCCACACGCAAAGGACAGTGTGTAATCTTGTGGATTTGTACATCACTCAGGCCGTGCATGTGCCCTACTAACAATTTTACCCAGAATGCTTTGCGCATACCCCGTTCGGGTCCGTTTTGCAGACCCAAACTGTACATTTTGCAATGCTGCAATTTGAATATGATACACATAAATTTACACGTGTGTGTGATTTTGCAAAATACAATGGGCTTTGAGATTAATACTATCTGAAACTTCATGATAAACTGAAATCTACATGTTCTTAAAATTTGTCCCTGGTCCTTTTGAGGAACTCTTCTATAAACAGCATACAAAGGAAAATAAGCCTTGCCAAATTCATTATCTGTCAGTAAATTCTCTGTATGAAGGCAACAAAATAACCCGACTGAAAAACAAAACAATGCAGGAACCCTTTAAAAATGATTGTTTTGAATGAACTCTGAACCTTGCAGTATTTCCATTGTTAAAATATCTCTTTATCTTTTCCTGTGCATTTCCTGAGGTTAGTCAATGTTCAAGTGAATTTTTATCTGCACTGTGACTGCATACGTACATGTACGTGTGCACGTACATATCCAAAATTTCATAGTGAAATGAAAACAAAATAATAGTTTCCATAACAATTTTAGCAAATTCTCTAGATACACTTATCATTTTATGATTTTGTTTACAGACACCAATAACAGAGGCTTTGTTTGTGGGTTTCTTTTGTAAGTTAATCCAAAGCATTCAATATCTGTATGAAGTACACTTGATGAAAAATAAAACACCCAAAACATTTTGAGTTCACTTTAAGCTCCAGATACAAGCAGTTAGCACGGAGGTCATTTAACATAATTATTGAAAAAGAAACTTTTGTGCTAAAAAAAATACCATATTCAAACCACCAAAATCACCAAGATGTATTGCAATCTTATTATTATTAGTAACACACCCAATTACCTCATCTCAATAATTTCTCATTTAGTAGTACAACAAAATAAAGCCATTTTAGAAAATATGTTTTTAGATTTTTGGATTTTAAATTCATTTACTCATTATGGTTGGATCAAGAAACATCGTGCCGACAATGATCGCAAAACCGAAAATTGCGCACAACACTTTGAGGAGTCTGTCTCCGGGTTGACTCATCTCCATCGGAAGCACCTCAAAGAATGTGATGTACAAGAACGTTCCCGTGGCCAGTCCTTGGAGCACCCCACTGGTGATGTTGTGAGCGTTATTGTCCAAGCTCTCCATGACCAAGATTCCGATGACAATACCGATTGGCGCCATGATGGAAAAGCAAACGCTGGACTGGATGACCGACCGCCTTCGGAGATTGCTCTGGACGAAGTTGATGCCCAGACTCAGCGCCAGGATGGTCTTGTGGATGGTGATGGCAGCAAAGATACCCAGCAGCTTATCAAGGTCCGTTTGCAGACCCAGCGCTAGACCCTCAAAGAGAGAGTGCAGGGACAGCGCCAAGAGAAGGACCAGTGATCTCAAGGAGGAGCTGGTGACCATGTCATGGCTCTCCGTGTGTTGGATGAGTGCTTGAGTGTCGGTTCCCTCAGACTCCACGGTGCCATGACTATGCCCGGGCCCACGCCTAAGACCATGTCCATCATGTCCATGGTTGACCCCATGGCTGTACCCATGGCTATGCCCATGGCTATGCCCATGGCTATGCCCATGGCTGTGCCCATGGCTGTAACTGGAATCCATGGGTTCCTCATCACAAGAATTAAAAACAATGCAATCAGGGTCGTTCTGGTTAACCAATGGAGGTATCTGCTTCAGGAGAGGGGTTGTTTCACTCGCTTGCGGTGCTGTTTCATGAACTTGGTGTTGCTCCTTTGTCTCGTGCACATGCTCTGCCTTGATGTCAGTTGCTGCAGTCTTTCCTTTGCCTCTGCTAGACCTTTCCTTGCAGTCGTACGCGATCTGCTCCACACTGAGAATCAAGAACAGTCCCGTCACTGTTATGAACTCGGCAACGGGGAAGTTTGTTTGAATGTCCATTTTGTCCAGCACGGCGGTCAGCTTCTGCTCCACGTCCGGCAAGAGGTCCAAGAGACAAGTTGCCAGGAAAACTCCACCTCCAAAACAGTTGAGGAATCGCAGCACTCGTTCCACCATATGTCGGCGATGTTCACCCCCTTCTCGCTTGATGGCGATGCTGACAAACTTCAGCGGCAGCAAGCTTGCAGTCAGGCATGTTATAAACAAACTGCACAGCACAATGATCTTCAGAACTAGGATTTCCATGATCACTAAATTACTTCACTCATGCACAACAAATCTTTCTCAGGCGAAACTGTCTGGGACAGTAATAAAAGAAAATTTTGTTCAAAATGACAGCCTGTACTCAGTTGGGTAGGCTATAGTTCTACCGGGTTCCTTTATGTCCAACAGTCCACGTACGCAGGTACAGTTCACTTAGAAAGTAGAAGAGACAAGGCCTGGGATTTGTCTTCCAACATAGTTACCAAAATGTACTGGTGTGGTCAACACTTTCGGAGTCCCAGACCATGCAGACCGGTACGGTACAAGCAAACACCACTCTGGTTGGTCAAACAAACATAATAAGGGACATTTCCTTGCGGACAGTGCACGTAGACATGACAATCAACAATCATGACTAGGCAGAAGCATCGTAAGATTCTTGGCAAACAGGCTGAATTCCGACTGAACAATGAACAGTACAATGCTACAGCAGGTTGCAGAGGACTCCCCGGCCCCAGCTGTGGATAATTCCCCTGGGCTGCAGGACCTCGGATTACAGACGTGTACGTGTGTGGACGTACGGTGGCCTTCAGCGGACAAATGGTCCGGTCATATAATTATAAACATGCATAATGTACACTGCATTATAACGTTCACGCAATACAACTCGGCAGACACTAGCCTTGGTTTCAAGGCATCCAAGCTGCCACATAGACTTGGCTCAAGTCACGTTTCCGTGTAAGTTGAATGATTGCAGCTACATGTACATTGCGGAATCGGTGCACGTGATGATGAATAAAGTATTTACATGTATTGACTAATTGATGTACATGTAGTGACCTCCACCTTTATAACTGATCAACCTGTAACCCAATTTCGATTGCCCCCCCCCCCAAAAAAATAAATTTGCCTAGCCCGCAAAAAAAATGCAATTGAAAAAAGAATTCTTGAAAATAATGATTTTTGGGAAACGCGTTGTAGCAGCTATATGCATGTTTCTCGACCCCTAATAAGACACAGTAGAAGCGAGTGTTAGAAGAACCCAAAATATTGGGTCTTCTAGCCCCCCCAAAATGTTGGCTTTAGTAGAACCGTGCCTGCACTGGACTCTGGCCTGTTCATCATATTCTCTGTAAGTCAACAATATTCGTCTTGATAGTGATGGCCGAATAATTGATACTAACGAACAATAACTTGTACAATACAGTATTGACTCGTGATTTTCAATTATGTTATGATGATTCTTCAGATGTGTGCAGAGGAAGAACATTAAAGACTTTTTGTTAGTCCTGCGGACTGGACACAACTTTGATTGATTTCATCCATCCATCTCAGGTCAGTTATTTCAAATTATGATTTAAATTTCTGATCAAATTTCTCCGAAGCAGAAACAGAGTGCTTCTATATCATACTTTGGTTTTTGTCAAAGAAATACAGATTCATGGGCAAAAACATCAAGGACGATACAGTAATAGTCATCTGTGAAAATTTCAGTCCCATACGGTGCCCACTTTTTGAGAAACAATGAAAAAAGGCCGTAGTATTTCCTAAGTCTTTTCTCTTTTATTTTTGATCTTTTAAAAGATCAACAAGTTTTTCTGTCGTTGTTTTACTAATTTCTGGATAAATACACCATTTCAGGCGGAACATTTTAACGGTATGTTTCTACCACCACCATCTTAATACCCTGTAAGTTGTAAGTAAATCTGTGAACGTTTCTGTTTTGCTGTCTTGCCAAAGTATGTTCCTACCTTTATGGACAATGTAATGGGGTTGCTGTCTGAGCGTACAATTATGTTTGCAGTTACACCTTGTCAAATACTTTCTTAGAGAGTGAATTTCCCCATTACTCTGGGATTCCCTTTCATTTTATTTATGAATCCACAAAATGATTTTGAAAGGAACGAAGTCAATGTATGACGTGACCAGCATACCCATAGAGCACATATTTGTACACACATTTGGAATTTACACACGGAGGAATTTGTTAGCCGAAACTGGAGAAAAAAAACCTAATGTATCCCAAGATGCAAGTAGTCATTCAACTTGAAACAAGAACAAAACACTTCTCAGAACTGAAGCTATTATTTCCTTTTCAAATTTACCACTTTTTTATTCCCTCAGCAATAAGTTTTTTTTAAAGCTGTTCATTTCTTCCATTAAATTAAATTAGACAGAAACGGCAAGTTTCAAATCAATTAAGAGAATGGAATTCATTCACATTAACAAGACTGATGTTTCGCTGTCTTAAGGCTAATATACATGATGGCGCTGGGTAGTTACCCATTTTATGATTAAACATTAGGACAACAATATACAATAACAACCAGAGATATGTGGTAGATTTCAAGAAAACACTAAAATAAGATTGATCTTGAAATGTCAATCGATCTCAATTGCTAAGCAAAGTTTGATGTTACAATTCAAATCACTCTGGTGATATTGATAACTCAAAGTTCAGATTAATCTTAGGGCCTGTTTTTTTTTAATGCACAGGATCCCAGATTTGCGGATCCATGTCCCATGCAGGGTATGCAATAATGGGATCAGGATCCGTGATCTTGTGCATTAAAGGTAGTATCATACTTGGGTTTTTATCAAAGAAACACAGATTCATGGGCAAAAATACCAAGACACATACAGTAATAGTCATCTGTGAAAATTTTAGTCCCATGCGGTGCCCACTTTTTGAGAAAACAGTGACAAACTGCCACAGCATTTCTTAAGTTTTTTCTCTTTTATTTCTGATCTTTTAAATAGATCAAAAAGATTTTAAGTCGTTGTTTTACTAATTTCTTTATAAATACATTATTTCAGGCGGAACATTTTTAACAGGGTCTTTCTACCACCACCATCTTCATACCCTGTACGTTATACGTAAATCTGTGAACATTTCTGTTTTGGTTTCTTACCAAAGTATGATACTACATGTACCTTTAAATAAACAGGCCCTTAGTGTTTCATGAAATCATACCCTGAACAGTATTCAAGTATAACATATACTGTATATAGTATATATAACAGAAAAACAACTAGCACTACCCCCAATTTGAAAATAATTATGTAACACTACAGTACATCTTTGATGCCAAATGCCTTTAAAAATACACGTCGTAATGACCCCCCTCCCTAAACACCCCAACCCCCACAAAAAAAAGAGTGAGAAAAAGTAAGAAAACAAACAAATCAAAAGCAAGGATGAAATTTCCTCAGATTTTTATCTGATTTCAGATTGTTTTGTTTTGGATTTAAGATTGTTTGTGTACAAGTTATCAGATACTTTTTTTCAAAGTTCAGATTTGTTACGCCCCCTGTCAGTTGTTCCAAATATTTTTTATCATTGGTTAATCTCATCCCTGCACAAACAAAAAGCAACATAAAGAAAAAGACTTATTCATGCAGCCGCACACTAAAACCAAAACCGACCGCCCCAACTTACAAACCGAGTCTTACAAAACATTTAAGGAGTCTTTTCAGCATAAGAAATGAAAAGGTTTGTAACTTATTATTGCACTTTGAAATATACAACGAATATCTTATCAATACACTGTAAAATACAGTTTGTGAGAAACATTTTAATAAAACAATGCACAAATGTAAAAAAAAAAAGTGCCATATTGTCTTCCTCCCTACCCAAACCTCAATAAAATCAATTATGTAATCAAACGCAATACATTTATTCAATAATGATGATTAAATGAGTCTCTGAAAAATTGACAATGAAAATGCAAAAAAATAAAAAAACAAAAACCCAAAAAATAATTATGATGCTCCTAATTGGACAAAGAAAATAAATATGTTAACCCTTGGTGAAGATCAGATTCAAATATGATAAAAAAAGAATTACTAACGTACAGAAATGTATAAAGACAGGCCGCAGAAATCTGCACGAGACACATTTTTTTGTATTGAATTCAAATTATTGAACTTTTTGGTGTGTAGGACAGGCCCATATGGAGCAAGGCCCAAAACTGAGTTCCATTAATACTTTTTTCCTTGTGTTTCCTTTTTTCCTTGTTTTCCTAAAATGTGTACCTTTTGTGCTTTTAATAGCAATAATTTTTTTGCAAATGATGCAGATGCCATAGTTTAACCACTCCCCTCCAACCACCCAACTCCCTAATTTGCATATGACCTACGACCTATGCAAATGAGTACTGTTCAGGTTGTCAATAGAATTCCTTTGGTTCTCGGACTTTCTTGGCAATCTCGTAACGGGTCATAACGGCATCCCATTGGACGAACTGCTGTGACACAAGAGAGACCTGGGCAAAGTTGGGTTAAGGTCAAAGTGTATTCAGGTCAAAGTTCAAAAACACTGCAGAAAATCCCATACACCAACTCCTTTCGGAAAAATGACAAAAACTGAAAGAAGAATAAATGCACAAATTTAAAATAACTTTGACAAAGTAAACATGATGAATAGCTTGACTAGTAAAAATACTGTTTTTCATTTGTTATCAATAGTATTATTCTCAGCATTCTGTCAGCTCACTAACTCCATTGCAGTTAACAAATATTCATTATCGAGTGCAATGGAAAACCACCTTTCAAAAAAGACAAATCTTAAATCCATCACATTTCATTTGACTTAATCATCAAATAACCACATGGGAAACTAATTGAATGGATGGCTCAGTTGGTAGAGCACCTGTACAGTATTCAGGAGGTACCCGGATCGAATCCCGCTCCAGTCAATTTTTCTTTGTTCACTTTTCAAAGATAATTTACTATTATGGACACCACCAACATAGGGCTGAATAGTTCAGTTGGTAAGAGTGCTGCCTGTGCTGGTGCGATATTCTGGGGGTCGCTGGTTCGAATCCCGCTCCAGTAAATTTTGTGTACTTTACTTTTCAATGACATTGAAAGAAATCTCCATTTTCAATCTCAACTTAACGTTTGCATCAATTTTATCTTGCTGCCATTTTGTGGGTGGAGAGAGACACAGATGAAAGTCTAAATCTAAAACACATATGCACACAATTAATGCACATCCAAATGTGAAATGAGAAGAATGAAAGGATACGATCTTATTGTAGGCCTCCAGGAGCTGCACAACCTCTTGGCTTTGCCTGTCAGAATGTTCCTGAAATAAAACAACCAACAGAACATTCTCATGACAACAAGAACCAACAACATTTACAACGAATACATCGATCCACTAGGCCACGCCCCTTGACAAATTGACCAATCACGTTATATAAGTTCTGACAAATTGCCACCATTTTTTCTTACATAACGTTATGACTTTTGTATTGTTTACTACACAGTTTTCGTTGAGTTTACTTTTGTTTTGTATGTACAAGGCAATTGTTTTACAAACCCAAGTTTTATCCTTGACCACGGTAAAGCAGTGTTTATATTTTCATCGTAATTCTGACTCTCGGTGCCCTGGCTGAGAGGAAATGTACATTTTTTTGCCTTTTCCAAAACCAAAGTCCAACAAAGAGAAGTGCTTTTGGTGGTTGAGGGTATGCAATTCATCGCATGTGGGCGATCATGACACGCATGTGAAAGCAAGGACTCAGAAATCTTACTCTTACCTTCTGCTCTACTTGTAATGTGACAAGCGGCTGCAGTTTGTCTTGGGATGCTGGTGTTCCTAGGTACGGCAAATCAATCAAAAATATATGGTTGAGAAGTTCATTAATGTTTTGCCTTCATTTCGTATTTATGATGACTACTCTGACTACTCGGGCTGTAGTGAACTTTGTCGTCTATGTATCTTGTCTTGTGACATTTTGAGAAGTTGTATAATTCAAGCTTAAAGGTAGTATCATACTTTGGTTTTTGTCAAAGAAGTACAGATTCTTGGGCAAAAATATGAAGGAAGATACAATAACAGTCATCTGTGAAAATTTCAGTCCCATACCATGCCCACTTTTTGAGAAAATTGTGAAAAACGGCCACAGAATTTCTTAAGTCTTTTCTCTTTTATTTTTGATCTTTTAAAAGATCAAAAAGATTTTTTGTCGTTGGTTTACTATTTTTTTGATAAATACACCATTTCAGGCGGAAAAACTTTAACAGTAGGTTTCTACTAGCATCATCTTCATACCCTGAAAGTTATATGTAATTCTGTGAACATTTCTGTTTTGGTCTCTTACCAAAGTATGATACTACCTTTAAAAAGAAGAGACACAAATCTCAAATCTAGCATTATGGCTTTTGAGTCATTTCTAGCCTAGATTGGACTTTGCAACAGCTTTTTCTTTAAACGCATTCAGTCAGACACATTTAAAACATAAAGAGAAGGAAAGTACATAATTTGAAAAATATTGCTTGGTGACGGTGTTTATTTATAAACTAAAGCTCATTTGAAGTTTGATTACATTAGTGTATCATTTGTTAGGTGGGGGAGATCAAGGCAGCTTCCTTTGCTATTGTGAATTGACTGACTTCAGGGAAGAGAATTACTCAACTTTTTATGTCTACATTTTGGCCATGACCTTCACAGGTTATCTTCTTGGAAAGGTTACACAAACAGGTGATAAAATTATGACATCCCGTCCCCCAACACTGTTCCCTCCCCTAAATGTTGTTGCAGTTCAGAACCTGACAGGCTTTTGGAGTAATACATGTACATGTACCTTTGGTGTGTTCACTGTCCATTGTGCCTTTCATGGTCTGAAGGCGCTCTAGCAAACCTGCGACTGTTTTCAGCTGCTCTTCCTCTGTCAATGACGGAAACCACACACATAAAGTTAACTTGGTTCTACCTGTGCTAGCCGAACAGGTCATGAAACAGCGGAGGAGACCGCAAACAGTTCTGACCAGACTGTATTGTCACCATAGTATAAGAACCCTAATGGATTTTTTTTTAAAGTTTGGTAAAGGGCCGATGACACAAGTCTAAAGACCTATACAAAAATCTTTAAACAATGAAGTTTCAGTCCGAATTGCACCCCAGGGAAACTGTTTATGACTTTGCACGAACAGTTTAATCAAATTTTGGCGGGCCGTGGTAACCCATTTTGGCCAAAGGCATTTGCAATGTGCACAAAAAAACTAGGAAAAGAAATATTTTGCAGAGAGGGAAGACAATTCTTTCTGCGCATCAACCTCTCTCTTATACAAACCTAAGTTGGGTCAACCATTGACATGATTGACATGATTGTATTCTCATTTATACAACACTACATGTATTAGTTGTGTCAATCTTTGGGGTTTAGTTTTTTCTCGTAAGTCTCGTACACTACACAAAATGTTCATTTTCTCCCCTTGATTAAATCATGAAGTAGTTGAATACCATGAAACATGCGCTCAACAAATTAAAGGTCAGTATCTTTGTCGATGAAGTGGCATGATTAATACCTGCGAGTATGATGTCAGCTTTAGCATCCTCAGATAGAGTCATCTTGTTAGCAAGCTCCGGGTCAAGGTTGCTGTTCAACTCATCCACTGCAATTTCAGAAAATAGGGTCGGCAGGTTAGCAATGTACGTGTCTTGTATTAGGACCAGGGACAAGAAGATAAAAGAACACCTTTGAAACCTTTCTTGTCCTCAGACTTCTTTTGTTCAAATTTGTTCTTGGACATACCATAGAGTTATAAGCTCCATGGACGTGCAACGTATAGGTAGTTAAAAAACAATAGAATAGACAATGCCTTGTCCTCAGACAGTTTGTAAAACAAACATGTCTTTGTGTAAACATGTCATTTGTATTAGGACCGAAGACAAGATGATAAAGGAACAGCAATGAGACCATTATTGTCCTCCAACGGCCAATTGTATGCTTAGTCTATGGGACTGTATTAAAATACAGGGCCAATAGAAAAGACTGCCTTGTCAGTCTGTTAAAAACGAAGTGGTGTGTACATGTGTGTATCAACATTTAAAGTTTTAATAGTTGGCCCTACTTGTACACATGTATGTCTACTTGTATACCAGTTCATACAATTTCTTAGTTCCTCAGTATGGGATGCAGTGCAATGCACGACAATTTCAACTGGGAATCATAGTATATCAATGCACTGCTGGTTTCGTCAATTGACACGGACACCATTACCAGGCATGCAACTTGGACTTTCCAAAAAAAAGAGGAAATACCAATCTTTACCACACTTTGTACATTGTTTTTCACTTTTTAATGGCAAAATGTGAAGTTTTGGCAGAAATGGCACATTGTGAAGTGAAAAAAGAGAAAATCGGCTGATCCGAGGAAAAGTTGCATGCCTGCATTACAAATTTACCCCTTAACTGGGTGCAGTGAAACATTCATCAAACATGTTATTAACCCCAGAGTCCCCAACTCCCCATACATCATATAAACTTAAGCTCTTTCTGTATTATATAAGTTTGTGAATAAGGATCTCCCTGTACAATGACCGATCCACAGCACCAGTGGCTAGTCACTTACTTATTTCTTGCAATGTGCAAAGTCCCTGCTTAGAATGAATCCTAATGGGACTGCTTGATCAAGCTTTACAAACTGTAAGTGGCACTTTCATTGGAAAATCCAAATTTGAACTTCAAAATTTACTAAGGGCCAACATGACCAAGCCAATGAAGTCCAATGAAGATCTAGGTATTTGAGCAATGGACAGGGCTCGAAATATCCACTAGACCGTGGACCGAGTCTAGTGATTTCAGTGTCGGTCTAGTAAAGAGTGTACTGCACTAGTCCGGCTGTCTAGTGATTTTGTTTTCCTTGCACAATTAAAATGGTGCCTAAATTGATCATTTTGGACACAATCAACAATTACTGTTTTCCTATGTACATGAATGCCACATACAGGTCTAGTGAAAAAGGTCCAGGGGTCGATTTCACTAACACTTTGCGATCATCGTAAAGCCCAAATCCATCGCTAAACGGAAAATTGCTATGCAAAGTAGCGATCGATTTTCCGTTTAGCGATGGATTTGGGCTTTAGCGATGATTGCAAAGCGTTAGTGAAATCGGCCCCTGGTCTAGTAAAATGCTTCATTTACTAGACCTGCTGTCCAGTGCTTTTTTTCATGAAAATTCGAGCCCTGAATGGACCGTTGCGGCTTTGCTCTTAAGCCCCGCCCGTGCGTGTGTTTTACATACTGAATGTGACCGAGTTTGACCAAGGCTTTTGTGATCACCTGATTAATGGGCGTCTTCCAATTAGTCAATGCGCACAGTTTGATTGACAGGCTGGAAGGGTCAATATTTTGTATGATACTCTCAACATCCAGGTTATGCAAGACAAGGGTCCACTCCATGTGGGTGAACTTACATCTTTTCCAGAGAGCCTGAACACGCTCTTTCCCTGCTGAAAGTCCGGCCAAGGACTGCTTCACACCACACAGAGATGTCACCAACTGGGAGGAAAGGAAACAAGGAAATAATGCTGAAGGTTACCAAGGTTACGAGGTATGTCAAGAAAGACTAACATACTGACGCTCGCTCATGCAATGCACCATTTTTAACTCTTGTGATGCACAAATGCATGTAGGGTCTTTGTCTGTTTATTTCAAGTATGAGCACTGAAATTTTAAGTAAACCTCACTTTTCAGATATCATTGAATGCACAGTGCACTAGTAACAGTGTCAAACTTTGACAGCTGTGCATACGCGAGGTATCTTAAAAGTAAAATAAAATTGCAGCTGAACTGGCCGACGCCTCCCTTGCTTTATTATAGATCAGCGCGGACATCCGGGTACTTTTATTCTCATAACTTGAATGACAACCGATGAAAACTAACGTGTAGATGGCGCAAACCGGCGCAAACTACAGACAAATCATGCACAAACCGCCCGCCGTAGAGAATTGTTTTTCGAATATTTTTGTAAAGAAGCAGAAATTGTATTCTGTATGACTTTCATTGTTGAGTCATAGTTTTTCCCCAGACAATATCCTTCTTTGAAGTACCCTGTACTAAGATTAAACAATTCTGGCAGCTTTTTGTCTTAAGCCTGTACAACTTAATGCATTGTTTTCATCTGCTCCAAGGTCGGCGAATTGGACTTGGAATGACGTCACTCCGTGCTGATCTATAGACTATTACTGCCTACTGGTCATTACATGTACTGTGCAAGCATAGTGGCACACGATCACTAACGTACATGTGTGCTTAATCAGCTCTATGAAATTGGCCTCAGAGTAGGCCTACATGTAGACTAGATTAGTAAATAGTAGATAGTACTAGCACTCAGTACACAGAGGCGCCCTACATGATGTACAAATACAATGCCAATCCAATGGATGGCATTATTCCATTAATCATTTTAATTTTAATTGAGCTTGGACTATGAATTTGGAGTAACACAGCAGTAGGTTATCAAGAATTTTTCTCGTGTTTCCAAGCAAGAGTGCACAATCAGACGGTTTATTTGGGGAAAGCATTACCTCAGCATTCTCTGTATCGTCAGTTTGGTTACGTTCACTGCCAAATACGTGATCTTCGATCAATTTAATCCTCGATTCCAGAACTTCCATCATAGAGCCGGTGGCCGCCATCTTGCTTAATGACAGATAAAATAGAGGGCGCTATTTACAAGCTTTGCACAGTACGGCTCTGGCTTTAAATGAACTGCCATTGACCTTAGTGTAAAATCCCCCGACTTCACAGTTCAAAAAACCTCATCTAGGAGTCTCTCAGTTTTGGATGCAATACTGTAAATGGTAGTTTGAGCCCTCATCTACCCAATTCTTTTCAATTTGTTGTCTGTTGCCCCAAGAAAAACAACCCCGAAATGTCCCTTTACTACGGAAGTGCATTTAGGACATGAGTAAAAAAACAAATTAGGGGCCTGCTATTCCGCCCGGGCGGATTACTATTTAAACAGGCCAGGGGGTGACCTTCAACACAAGCTCAGTTGTACAAAGAATTGTCTCTGACTCTTCAGTATAAAGTCCATCCTGCATCTTTATGATTGATCTATTTATTTTCATTTGACAAAATCAGTCCGCATGACTTAAACAAAATGAACGAACATTCAGACATGAATGCTGATTGAAATGTGACGAAAAACTTTAAGGAATTATGCGTCAAGTTCCAACATAACTGCCCGGTCATTCTCTTTCCACTAGCCAACTTAAAGGTACTATCATACTTTCGTAAGAAACCAAAACAGAAATGTTCACAAATTTACGTATAACTTACAGTGTATGAAGATGGTGATGGTAGAAACATACCGTTAAAATGTTTCCACCTGAAATAGTATATTTATCCAGAAATTAGTAAAACAACGACCGAAAATCTTTTTGATCTTTTAAAAGATCAAAAATAAAAGAGAAAAAAATTAAGAAATACTGTGGCCGTTTTTCACTGTTTTCTCAAAATGTTTGCACCGTATGGGACTGAAATGTTCACAGATGACTGTTCCTGTATCTGTCTTGATATTTTTGCCTATGAATCTGTATTTCTTTGATAAAAACCAAAGTATGATATTACCTTTAAATAGACAAACGGCGTATTACGAACATGCCGCACAATGTTTTGCACATGATGTAGGCCTACCTGCAACAGGCTCATGACCAAAACGGTGTTAATCAAGAATGACTTTGATGATTAATTTTACTATTATGCATGGCTTTGATTATATATTATGTTTGAGTGACAAATAAGAGCAGATACGAATGACTTTGATATTATTGTCTAGTAGTATAACTTATGAGTATAGACATATAATGATGAATATTAAATAACTTTTGGTCGGGAAATAGATAATATGCAAATTAGACTTCCCCCGTCACCGACTTTTAAGCATTGTTGTGTAATGCGTACAGACAAATGATTTTGATGATTAGTATTATTAGATATAGAATATAGACGATGATTTTTTACATAAACATTAAATAAATAGGTTTTTTTTTAGATAGACATTTATCTCTTTTATAAAGTAATTATCTACTGAATAAATATGTATAGATATAATTGACTTTGCTCTATGTAGATGTTGGCTACGTGGTCTTTTGAATTTAGATAAACTTGGCCTTCAAGTAATAAACTGCAGCTGCAAACTGCTCATCAACCAGAATAATCACGCCTGGAGTTAAAGGATGGTCTGACGTTTAGATACTAGCAAGATCTTTCTCAAAGGCCTTTGAGAAAGATCTTACTCGGATCGAAACGTCAAGCCCTCCTAAACTCAAGCATTAAATAAAAAATATAATTAATTTGAGCTCTGGTTTTCCAGATCATCTCCCGATGATGTTACAGAGTGAGAATCACATGCCGATTTCGTGTAAGAAACGGTGAATACTGTAATTTGTGTTCTCTGTTGTTCATCGTTCTTAAAGTGCATTGATCTGCTCACAGACTGTCACGAATCGCACTCAATCATGGGCGCCGCCATCTTTGCTACAGCCACCTGACCAAATGATCATTTCCAAGCTGATTGGTTCAAACCGCCATGATACGGGTTGCATGTAATGTCACACAATTTGGGTCGAATAAAAATCATGGGAATCGAAAAATTGAATCGTAAATTTTACGAAAACTGCTAATTTTGGTATATTCAGGTATAATTATTTCAAAATCTATCAAACTAAAGTGATTTATTTTTCTCAGAGATTGGCCCCAGATTCTTACGACGTTACACAATTCGGGACAGTTTCATTGGCCAATACCGGTATCTATTATGAAAAGGGCTTAGAAGGGATGGCATAAAATAATGTCTCTGATGATCAGCAGTGTAGATATTAATGCATTTAAATGACTAAAGGTACAGGGTTTTAAGCTGGTGATGGTAGAAACATACCGTTAAAAAATTTCTGCCTGAAAGATTAAAACCAATGACCAAAAACAAAGTTGATCTCAGAAAGATTCCAACTCCTGTTAAGATTTAAAAATACTGTGGCCGTTTTTTCGAAAAGTGGGCACCGTTTGAGACTGGAAATTTCACAGATGACTGAATATATTTTTTATGTTTTCCCATGTTTCTCGGGACAAAAGCCGTTTCTCTGACAAGTATGAAATTACCTTAGTAATGATACCAACCATTGAGTATAGATAATAAACAATGAAGATTAACTAATGAGTATAGACATGTATAAATTGAAATGATTAATATCATCCACAGATGAGTATAATTTGATGATTACATAATTATTAACTAATGGGTATAGACATCAATAAATTTACATGATTACATAAATATCTTTGATTATTAATAAGCCACCTACAGTGGTGAAAATGATTTTGATAATGTAATAATCAAATAATTGATTGCCCTTCAACGACGTAGATAAACACACCACTAAGTGCCTTTTGAGCACAAATGAAAAATTCACGACCTCGTGCTTACTAGTACAGATGCCAAGTAAGCAGGAGGTCGTGGGTTCGAATTTCACCTGAGCCAGCGCATGATTTTGTTCATGCTCAAAAGGCACTTAGTGAAGTGCATATCTACGTCGTTGAAGGGCATTAAATTGTTTGCATTATCTACTCATTATCTGCTTTGCATTATCATTGACTAATGAGTGCATGTAGACAATGATTGAGCTTGTTTACCAGTCATGATGATAATTGACTAATAAGTGCAGACAATTGACTTTGTTAACGAGTTAATTCCTGTTCGCCAGTGACCGCATTTTAATTATCGAGTTTTTAAAATCGCCATAATTATTTAATGCCAATTTTGACCTCCAATAACTCCACCGCAGCCAATAGAGGGCGCTAAAATAATACTTTCAAACAAGCGTGCGGTGCGCGATGTCTCTGCTGGTAAACAAGCCAACTGGCCGCCATTTTACTTTGCAGAAAAATTGATTTCGAGAAAATCCCGAAGAGTGTTTAGCCCTGCATGAAAGTAATTATTTTGGACCCGTAGTAATTTGGATCGCGTCTTCATGTCATCCGCGGCGTGCGTGCGTGACGTTCTTGGTGAAAAAAAAATGTACTCAAGAATACTTGTATAGTTGCGATGATCGTAAACCTTGGTCTGGCATGGGGACTCCTCAGACTAAGGGTTGCGATCAATACGCAATCATGGTGCACGTACTATGGTATGGATATGGACGATCAATGTGCGTTGGTCATGGTCAGGCAATTGCCAAGTTGATTCCGTTTAGTAACATCCCAGCACTTCAAAGCGAATACTTGGATCTGCGACCCACTCAATGGGCCGAATGCGAACGAACATGGTGTACAAGGCAGTCGGGAATCTGACGGTCACGTGACTGTTCCTATCGGTGTTACCGGGGAACTGTATGCAAAATGATAAACCGAAAAGATAGCGGATGAATAATTTTTACAAAAGTAAGAGCCTGGGCCGATTTCACTAACGTTTTGCGATCATTTCTTAAATCCAAATCCATCGCCAAACTGAAAATTGCAACATAAAGTAGCAATCGATTTTCCGTTTAGCGATGGATTTGGGCTTTAGCGATGATCGCAAACCGACCCAACTCGGGGAGTTGGGTCGCAAACCGGGAAGTTGGGTCGGGGCGTTGGGTCGAGGGAGGGGGGGGGGAGGAGTTGGGGGGGGGGGGGGGTTGTTTCAGGGAGTTGGGGGAGTTGGGTCAGGGAGTTGGGGGAGGGAGTTGGGTCGGGGAGTCAGTCCGGGAGTTGAGTTGGGGAGTTGAGTCGGGAAGTCAGTTGGGGAGTTGGATCGGGGAGTCAGTCAGGGAGTTGGGGGGGGGGAGTTGGGGAGTTGGGTCGTGGAGTCAGTCCAGGAGTTGGGTTGGTCAGTTAGGTCGTTGAGTTGGGTTGGGAAGTCAGTTGGGGAGTTGGGTCGGGGAGTTGGGTCGGTGAGTTGGGTTGGGGAGTCAGTCTGGGAGTTGGGTTGGGCAGTTGGGTCTGGAAGTCACTTGGGGAGTTGGGTCGGGGATTTGGATCGGGGAGTTGGGTCGTGGAGTCAGTCCAGGAGTTGGGTTGGTCAGTTAAACACAATTCTCTTGATCTATCAAAGTAACTAACCACTACTGTTGTCCCATTAGGATATTTCATGTAATCCCAGGACTGGCCATCGTCACTGCCAGCCACCTGATACGTGGTCACTCGGTAGTTGTCGTCCCCACGGCCTTGAGTGATGAGTCCAGTGACGGTGGCTGTAGTCAGGAGCTCAACCTGAATCCAATGATCTTTATCACTGCCATCGGCTACCCATCCATCTACGTTAACTGTTTTTAATGATGAAATAGGAAAACACATTATAGCACGTATGCTGCAGAATTCATTAATGTAATCAAGGGTCAAATTAGGCTTGCCCTTCACCGACATAGATGAGCACTTTACACTCAGTGCTTGTGAGTGCACGTGAACAAAATCACATGCTGGCTCAGGTGGGACCCGAACCCACGACCCCTTGCTCACCAGCGCAGATGCCGATACGGCCACCGAGCTACCTGGGGGTCAGCGGAGTGAATCGAATCCAATAAATCATGAATATTAAATAATGTTTGGTCGGGAGATAGATAATATGCAAATTAGGCTTGCCCTTCACCGACAAAGGTGTGCCCATTCATTGAAGGTGGCACATTGGGTATTTAAAGGTAATATTATACTTTGGTTTTTATCAACGAAATACAGATTCATGGGCAAAAATATCAAGACAGCCACAGTAACAGTCATCTGTGAACATTTCAGTCTCATACGGTGCCCTTTTTTGTGTGAAAACAGTGAAAAACGGCCACAGTATTTAAAAAAAGTTTTACTTTTTTATCTTTAAAAGAATGCTTTTGCTCATTGGTGTTTCTTTTGATAAATACAGCATTTCAGGCAGAAATATTTGAACGGTATGTTTCTTCCACCACCATCTTTAGGTTGTAGGTAAATCTGTGAAGAGTTCTGTTTCGGTATGCTACCAAAGTATGATAGCGCCTATAAATAAGCCGAGCGAGGATGTTGCCTGCTATTATTTTATGAGTTACCTTCATTATTTAACCGTGCGTTCTTTGGTCCATGATCTTCTCTGCCTCCCCACATCGACGAAGCTTTGATGCTCTCATCTGGGATGCGGCGATCCTCCATACCAAGTGGCTTCGAGCATTGGCCTGCAATTCATCAGAGATGTTGATAAATAAGTGTTTAATCGGTTTGTATATTAGTATTCTTAGTGCATTTTTTTTTTAATGATTGAAGTTTTAGAAATACATTATTATCACTGCTGTCTTTTTACAATATTGCTGTCATGTATCTAAATAGGAATTTTAAATGATGGTTTAGTCTTGTATTGTGTAAATAGTTTTTAACATAATTTGTTTCTAAATTCAGCGAGCAGTCACGCAAATTCTACTATTTGTATTTTTATGAATATGTAGCAATAAACCATTCAATTCAGTTCATCAAAATGGCTGACAAGTTGGCATTCCTGCAGTGTTTAATTCCCTGCCATGTACAACATGACGTAACAAACCAACTGAACAGAAATGTTCACAAAATTACGTATAACTTTCGGGGCATGAAGATGGTGCTGGTAGAAACATTCGTTTAAATATTTCCGTCTGAAATGGTGTATTAACAGTATTTGTCCAGAAAGAGTAAAACCAAACAACATATTTGATCTTGGCAACATCAAAAATCCTTTGTTTTAAACAAAATTTGAGTCGGGATTTTGCTATTTTCTCGGGACTCAGATGTCTGATTGAGCTCAAGTTTTCACAGGCGCATTGTTTGATGTACATGTTGGATAGAACAAAGTGTGAGAGCTGTTCTGTCACCTTTACCAACGTTGTACACGCCATAAAATATCCTAAAATGTCTGTGCACAAACCAATCCACATGAAGTTACTGCTATCTTTTACCTTGATGACATTTTACAGTTTTTCCTCATGAATGCGAAATTCTAAGTTCTAACATGAATGCACCCCGAGCCAGCCGAAACACATTCATAATCAATTTATTCAAATCGTTACCCAGGAGGAATCGTCGGGTAAGTGGGGAGGGAGAGTCGCTCAAAATGTTCGACTTATTCCTCCTGGTTACAAAGTTTGGGAATTTCAGGGATGAGCTGTGTTTGTCCATTGCATTGATCAGCTTACCAGGGCAGCGTTGTTTGCGTAACTCTCGTACGGCTGCTTGCATCCAGTGTTCCCCTGGGCCCGGTTCCGGAGGAGGGCCGAAGTACTTGGTCTTCAGGCTACCTCCCTTGTCTGCCCCAACTACAAATTAATGCATAAAATAATGATTTGTATTTTAAAAGCATAAATTTATATGTTATTGTCTTTTTTCTTTTTAATTTAATCTTGGATGGTGTAGGAGAGAAAACAATGATGATTCAATAGCAAATTCAGTTGAGTAAAGTGAGTGAATGTGTAAAAAATAACACCTCGGCATGTCCGTTAAAGTTTTCGTCGAGATTTGTTTTTGGAATTATCTAATAATTTAAAGACCACGAATGGTCAAATTAATAGTAATATATTTTGATATTGTACCGTCTGAAATACGGGTAATGACTTGCTATTGAATGTGATTTTAATCGTGGCAATGTGATTTATATTTCAATTCAAAATATTACTATTTTTGTGGATTAAAAAGTCACTTTTTATATCGAAATTTCATTCATTTCCAACGACTGACGTTAGTGTCCAGAGGGTTTCGAGTGACTTTACTGTGCTATCAGAAATGAAAGTGGATTCACTGTAAAATCGCATAAAAACATAAAATTGTAATGTTATAAAAATACTCGCATTCGAAACTAATGCTAGTTACATGCAAAGCATGCATTGTTGCAGTGAATAATAAAAATTTGTACATTGGAAAAATGTGAATGGGTAAATTCGAGAAAATGATAGGCCCATGTTGGCACTTAATCACTTTCGTAGCATGTGGAGTGCCTTGCCACGGCTCCGTGAAGCATATTTTGTTTTGCTCACATTATTCAACACGAAAAATTGCGTAAACAAGACTTATAAAATGAAAGCAATATATATCCCGTTTCCACTCGACACAACAATCACTAAATTACTAGTGGTCGCTAAAAGATTATTTTAGAACGATGCGTAGTTATTAATTTAGCGTCTACATTTAGCAAAATTGAAAAGCGTTTGTTGTTGTGATAAGTATATGGAAATTTATTGCTTGTATCAATATAACACCATTTCACAATAGGGACACCAAACCATCTCGTGCCGTCAAAATGTCAATCGATAGTGTCATATAAAATATAACTGTTCTAAAGAATGGGAATTACATACGCGTGGTTTGCCAAGCTGATTAACAATGGCCATGGAGCATTGATACTAAGAATGGCTTCAGGTCAAATACTGCATGATGTGAAAGAATTTAAGAAAATTTAATTAACCGCTGAAAAGGTCGAACGAACGAAATGCTAAAGAGGACGAACAAGGCAAAAACTAAAAAACAAATAAATACCCCGATGAAGCACACCAACACACAAATTATATCACATATTTCATCCCAAGGAATAATGAATTTTCATTACCCTGTAATGGTATCTGCAGACAACGAAATCATTTCGTTCCCTCCAAAATGACTTTCGTTTTAATGTATTTCGTTCCCCTGTAATGGTATCTCGAGATAACGAGAATGTTTCGAGGGAAAAAATGATCTGTGGCCAATTTAACGGCCCTGCGTAACACAAACATTATTTTTGCTAGGCATAACGTTTCTGTCTTAAAAGTATAATACATTTCACAGCATTGGCCCCTGTTTTATTCGTCACAAGGCTGGGAAAAACTGAAACAGAAGTTTTGAAAAAAAATCTTCCAAATACTGTTCCGTTCACTCGAAATACCATTTCGTTCCCTCGAAATATTATTGTTAAAGGTATAGTACAGGATACCCGAACAGAAATGTTCACAGATGGTGCTGATAGAAACATATACCGTTAAAATATTTCCGCCTGAAATGCTGTATTTATCCAGAAATGAGTAAAGCAACGACCGAAAACGGTTTTGATTTCAGGGTAAGAGCAAAGTCATTCTTTATAAGAAAAATAAAGTCAGGTTTTCTCGTGACTCAGAATGATTTCCGATTGAGCTCATATATTTTTCGCAGGCTTATTATTTCATGTAGGCTACATGCTGGATCAGACAAAGTGTGAGTGCCGTCCTGTGACCTTTAGCAATCATGTATTATACCTTAAAATACTGTACCTGGAAATAAATTGTCTCGAGGTAACTGACTAAATAGGCTATTTCGAGGGAAAGAATTAGGTGGTATAAGTTCATTCCCTCCAAATATTATTTTGTTTCTTCCAATTACTCATGCTTCTACGGGGCTCTTTAGAAACCATGTACTTTATTTGGTCATGACAACTTCAGGAAATCTGGAAATAAAGATTTTCCTGTAGATATTTGAACCGTTTGCATTGAAATTTATGACCAGTTAGCTTCAATTTCGACTATAGACAATTCATGAACCTGTGCACTATATCTTCACATTCGTTGCATAATAATTATGCTCGAACTTTGTCCAAAGGATTAATTGGGCATTGATTTTTCGTAAAAGACTTTTTGCTGCACTTCATTCAGTCATGCAGTTTTTTTGTTGAAACAGTAGTTGAGTGTAAGATTCTTTCAGTTTGTATGATAATCTGAACCAAACTTGGGAAACCGAGATCAGTCCTTCTGGTTGTTTTACATTTTTTTGTCATGAGCAACTGGCAAGTTGAGGTAAACTTAAGGTTAAATGGATTGAAACTTAAAGAATTGAAATGGGAAAGCCTCCAAACTAAATTGGAAAACCTTTATTTTTTTAAACGGTATGGGGTCTTTCCGCCGGAGTTTCTATACTTGTCGAAGGCAATTGTTTGCCTTTTATTTGTCTGTGAATAAACCTTATTTTATTCGTACCTGTGACGGTCAAGATATCGAATTATCTTATAAAAAAAAGAATTATTACCAATGTAATGAATTGGCACAAAGTAGTTCGAACATACGCTATATGAAAGTGAACATACACACTAGGTGCTTAAATTCTGAAGTCGAAATTGAGGCTAACCACTGGTGTCAATTTCTGTTCATGATTGGGGGGGGGGGGGACGATTGGTGATTTGGTGTCTATATGCAATGGAGCGAAACGACCGAGCCGGTGGAGGCTGTGGGAGGTGGGATACCCCCCTCCCAACCCAGGGACTTTTTAATAAAAACAGAGTCGAAAAGTCGAATTTTAGAGCATAAAGTCGCATTTTAGAGCATTTAAAAACGATATTCAGAAGAATTCGGAATTCAGTATAAATTCACTTCGAAGACTAACAAAACAACAAGGATCGTGTAATATTTCTGTACAGTAAAATTGAATGACATTCAACCTCAAAATATTGGGGGGGGGGGGATGATAATACACGCCATCCCCTCCACCTCAAATATTGGGGGGATATATGCCCCCCCCCCATCCCCCCTCCCCCCGGGATCGACACCCATGAGGCTAACTGTTTAAATTTGAAAGATGGAAACACACCCACACACAAAATAATGATATCTATATTTTCCTTCGAAGAACTAATTAATTTCGCCCCCCTGTAATAACATCTTGAAGTAACGAAATCATTTCGAGGGAAAGAATGATCCGTTTCTTTTCCTGTAAGAATTATCTACATTTTTTTTATCAAATCAGACTCAATAAAACTGGAATATTATGTTAAAAACACATTGTTAAAAAAATATGGGAGTGAGCTTGCAATCACTTAACGAATAAGCTTTTCCTTAATGGATTATTGAATTGCGTAAAACGGAGTTGAATTATAGAAAATACGAATATTAGCAAGAAGTAAGGAATGCTAATAACATGGCAACATATTGTGAAGATACTCGATGTAAATTCAAACGGGAAAGGCAAAAGGCAAAAGTCAACTAAGGGCAAAAAACATAGGCTAAAAGGAGAGTAATTTGTATAAATTTTAAAATTGCAAGATTTAATGAAAGTGGATTACTTTTTCAAATAGTTTAGTCACACACCAGCAGCAGGCAGCAAGTATCAATTTGAATTCCAATGACGGTCTGAATTTGATTAGAACCAGGGGCCAATTTCATAAAACTGTTCAGCACAAAAATTTGCTAAGCATGACATTTCTGTCTTAATAAAAACAGGGTTAACAACCAAATTTCCACGTGTTGTGTATCACTTGTGATTGTTCTTTGGCTGTTGTTTGCTGACCATGAATATCAAATGGAATTTTCAATCGTGGTTTGTTTTATTGGGCGAGAAATTTTTTTGCTAAGCAAATTTTTGTGCTGGACAGTTTTATGAAATTGGCCCCTGGTTTTAATCAGTGGGCATTTAAAAATGCCCCAAAGTCCCTTGAGCCGATTGAGTATGTTATCATTTCTACGTTGGACAGTGTTATTAAATAATTTGGATATTAAGGTTACTTCATATATACTTTGGTAATTTTTGTCAAAGAAATGCAGATTTATGGGCAAATATATCACGAAAAAAACAATTACTGTCATTTGTAAAACCTCCAGTCCCACACGGTGCCTATTTTGCGAGAAAACAGTGAAAAACGCTCACGGTATTTAATATTTTCATCACGATCATAAAATCCGTTCTCGGTCAGCATAGCGGATAAAGCAATGTGGTTTTATTTTAATAGATTAATCGATTTTGGGGTTCCAATTTTTGACGGAATGATTCCACAAAATGATAACTGGTATTGTTATAATTGTATTATGTAAGTCTTTAAGATAAATATATATATATTTTTTTTTAGCCATTGAGAAAGATCCTGCTATGATCGAAACACATCATGCCCTCCTTTACTCTAAGCATTTGATATATTTCAGGTCATTTTGGCTGAAGAGCAGTCTGCAGCATATTTATTATTATATATTCGGATGCATCACCAAAGAATGAAGTATGCCTTTAACAAAGGTTTAACGATGGTTGAAGAATGTTGGTTAAGAATTAGGGAAGTTATGAACAGAGTTATTACAATAGCTGAAGAAACTAATACTGAACTCAATTGCCCATGAATTTACTGAATAACTAAGACATATTCTATTTAAAGGTAGTATCATACTTTGGTTTTTGTCAAAGAAATACAGATTCATGGGCAAAAATATCAAGGAAGATACAGTAAAAGTAATCCGTGAAAATGTCAGTCCCATACGGTGCCAACTTTTTTAGAAAACTGTGAAAAACAGCCACAGTATTTTTTAAGTCTTTTCTCTTTTATTTTTGATCTTTTAAAAGATCAAAAAGATTTTCGGTCGTTGTTTTATTAATTTCTGGATATTAAATACACCATTTCAGGCGGAAATATTTGAACGGTAGGTTTCTATCAGCACCATCTTCATACCCTGAAAGTTATACGTAAATCTATGACCATTTCTGTTTTGGTCTCTGACCAAAGTATGATACAACCTTTAATCGCAAACTGACTGAGACGAATCATAAAAAAGGACCAATGAAATTTTGATACTACCTCTAATATTCAGGTTATGTAGAATGTAAATAGTATGAAGAACCAATGCATATGTGTCTATTTCTTTTCATTATTGGGGGATGATTGGTGATTTGGTGTCCTATATGAGAGGAGGGTGTGGGAGGGGGGATACTTACAAAAGGGGGACTTAAACAAAAACATAGAGTGTATAGTATAAATTCACTCCTGCTTATTAAAAATGTGGCACATCTCTTCGCTTTCTTGCATGACTCGCATAATTCTCTATCACGCCTCACAAACTACCCACATCAAGATAATCAATGTATAATAAGAACGAGAAGTGCCAACAAGTAAAATGTATTGTCTTTCTACATTCCAAGCATGCTATTTTTTCATTATTTTGTTGGTACTTGAGATATTTTGCCGGTATTAAATGACATTCAACCTCGAAATATTGGGGGGAAGGGGGGGGGGTTATACATGCCCCACCCCACCTCAACTATTGGGGGCAGGCGCGGTTCTACACGGGGGGGGGGGGGGGGGCTAGGGGGGCTGTAGCCCCCCAAAAGGTTTTGTCTAGCCCCCCCCCCCCCCCCCCCCCAAAAAAAATGCAACTGAAAAAAAACAAATCTTGAAAATACTGGATCTTTTCCGTTATTAGGCGCCAATTACATTAAAAAAAAACCGCGTAGTGTATAGGTGCATGTTTTTCGACCCCTTATAAGACATAGCAGAAGAGAGTGTTAGAAGAACCAAAAGTATCGGGTCTTCTAGCCCCCCAAAAAATAATGGCTCTTCTAGCCCCCCCCCCCCCCCAAAAAAAAATATTGGTTCTAGAACCGCGCCTGTTGGGGGGATATATCCCCCATTCCATCCCCCTCCCCAACCGGGATCGGCACCCATGAACCAATGTCCTTTCTCATCTTCTCATTAGCTCAAAGCTGAATACAAATATCTTACCTTTGAGGTCGTTGACAAGTAAGGTGAACAGAATCCACACGACATAACGCGCAGATGACACCATGTTTGAATCAGTCCACTCTCTATACACAGTATCTCATAGATAACGGTTGTACATCAAACCCGTCAACTGATGCTGATCGACAAAATGATTCAAGCTCTCCTATAATTTCGCCTTTCGTTCCCATGCTTCTGCCTACCAAGCAATCGGATTGGATAAATATCACGTGATGGCTGACGTGTCCAATTATTAATTAGTCACGTTCGTTAATAGCAACCAGTGGCGTCGCCAAGGGGGGCCAGGGGGGCACGTGCCCCCCCCCCCCTGGAAAACCTCGTGCCCCCCCCCGCGTGCCCCCCCCCCCCCCCATTTGAGATTTGGGTTGGTGAAAAAAATATAATATATATTGTAGCGGTGCCCCCCAACAATTGCTAGTGCCCCCCTTGTGCCCCCCCCCCCCCCCCCCAGACTCAAATGTCTGGTGACGCCACTGATAGCAACCCTCGGCTTCTGACGAACCTCGATTGTTCTGTTTATTGCTAGTACCCTGTCGATTCAGAATGAAACCAATTAAGCGTGTAACTCCTATTGTCCATTTACTGGCATATTTTGTGTCAAATTAACGATTTCAATCGCGACCCATGTCTCGCTTTTTTGGCGGTGTGTGAACGTGCCTTTAGTTTAACGAGTGATGAAATTTTCGCCCCTGACAATGCCCAAAGGCAGGCAATTACAAAGGGGCCATCTTATTATGAAAATAGGTTATTGGATTGAGAGAAGTCTCAATAAGGATATAGAGCTAGAGAAAAGGGGTATAAAACGATAGCACTGTATTGTGACACTTTTTTGGAGAAAAAAACAAACAGGTTTCACGGTTGGAATATCTCTACAGGAGGGAAGACCAAGAGGAAACATCTGTTTTTATGGCGGAAATGGTGTCTTTTTATAAATGCCATTTTAAAGGTCATATCATACTTTGTTGTTTTTTTGTCAAAGAAATGCAGATTCATGGGCAAAAATATCAAGGAAGATACAATAACAGTCATCTGTGAAAATTTCAGTCCTATACTGTGCTAAATATTTGAGAAAACAGTGAAAAACGGCCTCAGTATTTCTTCTTTTCTCTTTTATTTTTGATCTTTAAAAGTAAAAAAAAATTGTCACTGGTTTTATTTACTCTTTTCTGGATAAATACATTTCAGGCAGAAAATGTTTAACGGTATGTTTCTACCATCACCATCTTTATACCCTGTTTAAGTTAAAGGTAAATCTGTGAAGATGTTTGTTTTGTTATGCTATCAAAGTATATGATACTACCTTTAACCTTCACTACAAAATGATTAAATTTGTATTTGTCGGGGACAGTACGTGAGGACCAATTTCCTTGGCATCCTACTCCACTGAAAGCGTATTGATCGCCAGGCATTCTGGTATGAAAGAATAAAAGGATATCCCATCAACACCAGCACCACCACCCGATCATCATTCTGCATGGGCATGGCGGGTTGCGAGAAAGCATAATTCCCTTCAGGCAGTAAATTCATGCCCATCATTACTGTCCAGGGGTCGATTTCACAAAGCCCTGCGATCGATCTTAACTCGATTTACGAAGGATAACCCATCGTAGGGGGCCTTATCCCACGTATAGGGCTTCAATGTATCATAAGTTCTACGATTGATAGTAAGTTACGAATATAGTTTTGTGAAATCGACCCCAGGTCAAACTCAAAGGCCTCATTATTGTTTAGCACCATCACCGTGTTTGTGTGTATTCAGACCTCAACCATCCTCAAGTCTCTTCATTATATTCCCCAAAACTGAATACAATTGATTGCCCTTTGAAGTCACCAGACCTACGGCAGCGTTCAAGGTTAGATCGGTTTGTTAACGACGCACAAAATACGTCTTTTATTGTGCTATGCACGATGGCACAGTCATATGGAAATTAATAAATGGCCAATATTAATAACCCTTTGTCTCTCACAGGAAATGGACATCAAACCCATTAGATGCCCTCGAATTTATGATCGATACGTTTCTTATAGAAAATATAGGCAGTGCTGAAAGATGGGAATCATACACGCTTGGTTGAACCAGTTGGGAGAAACAAAGGTAAAGGCCTTGTTCATGGTGCATCCAAATTTGTCATCTTCCTTGTACAGTATAACATTCTAAACTTATCGTAACTTACTATCAATCATAGGACCTATGATGCATTGCAGCCCTATACGTGGGATTCGATGGGTTATCCTTCGTAACTCGAGTTACGATCGATCGTAGGGCTTCGTGAAATCGACCCCTGAATAGATAACGCCAATTGTAAAAAGAAAACGGGTACTAGACTTTTTTGAATCCAAGCCTCGTTTTGATTGCACTGCTTCGAATGCAGGATGGATGCACCGTGAATAAGAGGCTATATAGGGCAGCATCGTTGCTATCGGCAGGTTGTGAAGTCAAGTCGTATATAGGACAACCGAATCGCCTCCGTGAGTAATTAGTAAAACAACAACCGACAATCTTTTTGATCTTTTAAAAAATCAAAAATAAAAGAGAAACTGAGACTTAAGAAATCATGACTGCGGTCGTTTTTCACTGTTTTCTCAAAAAGTGGGCACCGTATGGGACTGAAATTTTCACAGATGACTGTTACTGTATCGTCCTTGATATGTTTGCCCATGAATCTGTACTTCTTTGACAAAAACCTAAGTATGATACTAACTTTAATCAGATTCATTTTTATACAATTCCTAATAGTACCAAACAATTTCTTGCTGAAACTATATTTGGGCCGTTTTGCAACGAATATAATATTTGCGAATATTGTTTTCCCCTTCGTGGTATTGATTTCTAAACTTTAAAGAAGAAATTCACTGAACCACGTTGAACCTGGCCTGCATGGGCGGAAATCCCGGGGGGGGGGGGGGGGGGGACAGGGGGGACACGTCCCCCCCCCCCCCCCCCATGATTTTGGAAGTGGGGGACATAATGTCGATTGTCCCCTCCATGTTTTAACCCTCTACCATGAGCAATTGTTTTTGTCGTCTGCGCACTGACCGCTTGCTCATTCCCAATGGGCAAATTGTGTGAACTGTCATGTTTGCCATGCGACTCAAATCGACGACGTGCAGTTGAGATGCCCCTGCATGGCCGGCCCGCATGCATACACGTAACGTTTACTGCACTGAAATCGACTTAAACCGCATACAGTCTGCATACATATACATTCTTGTGTATACAAATCTGGTTACGCGTCTCCCGTTCGACTCATCCATTTAAAACCGTTTTTTACCATAGAGCACCATGCTCAAATCCAATGATTTTGCACTGACTCATGACGGATTTAATCTCGTTCGTCGTCGGAGTTTCGCGAAACTTCTTACTGCGTTTTGAATGAGGTTGCTTTAATCAAACTATATTTCCGAAGAATTCTCGTACATCCATAAAAAAACACAAGGTGCCATATTTGAAAATATTAAGGTACATTTATATTTATTATTTGTCATCTGTCATTACGTTTGTAATGAAAGTAAAGTTCTCATGATTTTTCGGTGGAATTGCAGAATTTGAGTACAATAGAGTACAGTATATAAATCTACCTAGGCCCATAAAATACAGTGTCTGCATTTAAAAACTTAACTGGTTCACCCAAGTATTGTTTTCAGCTGAAGCAAAACATTTGCATTTTCTTCATTCAAAATATGTTTATCATTTTGAGGTTTACATTATTTGCTTCACCATATAGGCATATTTCTAAATACAACACAGGATCTTTTTAAGATCAAAAATATTTTCTGTCGTTGTTTTACTAATTTCTTGATAAAGTACACCATTTCAGGCAGAACAATTGTGATGGTATCTGCCAGCACCATCTCATACCCTGTAAGTAATACGTAAATATGTGAACATTTCTGTTTTGGTTTTCCCTACTAAAGTATGATACAACTCCTTGAATACCTTTGAAACCCCCAACTTGCTTGTTTTCTTAAACCACCCACTCACCACTGAAAAATAGAAGTTTGGAAAATTAGGAATTATAGGAGTACGTAGTGGTACTAATCTTTATTTATAATCTTTTATTTTAAGTTCTGTTTAGTAATTATGTGCTAAATAAATGGAAGTCTGATTAAAATTACTGGCATACTGGCCGGAACATGGCATCCCGTTATCATGCTCTTTTCAGACCAAATAACGTACTCACACAAGAGCGTCATGATGATGTTACCAAAAAGCCTATTATGTACTTCTATACCATGCAAGTCTGATTAAAATCTTTTAAACTTTCCCTAAAAAAAGTGTGAGGAAAGTGGCCAGGAATTGCCTTAGAATGCACTACAGAGCATCTAGAATCAAAATATTGCCGGGCCCTTAAGCGGGCCCCGGATCCCACGCCGTAACTTTATTTCTTAAAAAAAGTGATAGGATTTTGCAGACCCACCCCATACTGCACAAGAGTGTCACATGGTGTTACAAAAAAACATATACTTCTACCATGCATAGCCTCATATAGTTTTATTTTTCAAAGTTGGAGAACACTGGTCGACTCGTGATCGGCACACCTACCATACATTACGATACGGTACACAAACATGCAAGCGTATGCTAGGCCACAGGCATGGCACTGTATACTGAAAGTTACTCTCTTATGAAGTGTAAATTGATGTCCCCCCCCCCCCCATGATCGGGGAGGGATTTCCGCCCATTTGCACAACTCATGTTTCCGTTTTACATGGTAATACACGTGCGAAGTTACAATTGTCTGGCCAAATGGATCATTTTACACTGACAAACATCCTGTTTCTGCTTTGTTCTATTTCGTTTTGATGTGTAGTTTTGTTTGCATTGTTATATTCTTTTTTATTCCTTACCCTACCCGATACTATGAGGTACCACGCATGTACACAATTTATGTAGATAAATTAATACCTTTGAAACCCCCAACTTGCGTGTTTTCTTAAACCACCCACTCACCCAGATCAATAACTGAAAAATAGAAGTTTGGAAAATTAGGAATTATAGGAGTACGTAGTGGTATTAATCTTTATTTATAATCTTTTATTTTAAGTTCTGTTTAGTCATTATGTGCTAAATAAATGGAAGTCTGATTAAAAATTTTCAAAAACTTTCCCTAAAAAAAGTTTGAGGAAAGTGGCCAGGAATTGCCTTAGAATGCACTACAGAGCATCTAGAATCAAAATTTTGGCGGGCCCTTAAGCGGGCCCCGGATCCCACGCCGTAACTTTATTTCTTTAAAAAAGTGATAGGATTTTGCAGACCCACCCATACTACACAAGAGTGTCACATGGTGTTACAAAAAAACCTGTACTTCTACCATGCATAGCCTCATATAGTTTTATTTTTCAAAGTTGGAGAACACTGACTCGTGATCGGCACATACATTACGATACGGTACACAAACATGCAAGCGTATGCTAGGCCACAGGCATGGCACTGTATACTGAAAGTTACTCTCTTATGAAGTGTAAATTGATGTCCCCCCCCCCCCCATTATCGGGGAGGGATTTCCGCCCATGCTGGCCTGTGTCATTGTCAGCAACCTGTTACCAGCGTCTCATTTGAAGAAAGTCTATTATCATGGCACTAGCAAGGTAAACATTGTTGCACAATGGAACATTAGTACAAATATAGTGCGTCATGATTTATTCACTTCCTTGTACATGTACATTGTATACACATGTATAACTCGGCACTTTTAGTAAGATCTGCAACTCAGTGTTCAGACTATACCATTTAATATTTAAGCTTATAATTACAAATGGGCCAGGGATACACGTTAGCATCTAAAAATGGACATTAGGGAGACATCGGGACTTAGGGAGACTTTTCGATGTCCCCCTAAGGTACCAGCTACATCAGTTAAAGACATATTCTTGCCGTCCATATTTTAATAGAAGACAGAAAATGCTCTCAATATGAATATATGTCAATTTCAAGTTCATTGGTTTGGAGGATGTTTAGAAATAGGTATGTAAAGTTTGTGCACGATCCTATTCAAATAGCATTGTATTATTATATTATTGATTCTGTGTACAACATTAACACAATATTGTGTTCTGAAAAAGCGACTTTAATACAAAAATAATAGTAAAGCACTATATAATGAGTGCACAAACAGCGACTTCATTCGCCATTAAAAACAGAAACACTGATATGAACACAAAATGTTTGATGCAGAGTGCAGAAACTAATGAATTGGGTTGCTACCATTATGGAGTAATGTGTGCAGAATATTGACGAAGTTACTAGAATATTAAAAAGAACCGCGTTGTGTTTTTTACGTAAACTCGTATATAATCACGGTATCACCAAGTACTAAGTTTGAATTATCCAGAAACACTTTAATTACAAGTGTTATGTTTTCTGAGTATACAGATACACGTAATTACAAATGGGGTATTAGGGAGACACGTTAGCGTCTAAAAGTGGGCATTAGGGAGACATTGGGACTTAGTGAGACTTTTCGATGTCTCCCTAACCTTTAAAAGACATATTTTTACTGTCCATATTTTAATAGAAGACAGAACAATTGGCCAAAAAGGTCATTGGTTGGAGGATGTTTAGATATAGGTAGGCCTAAGTAAAGTTTGTGCATGACCCCATAGGAAAGTCTCCCTAAGGTCCCATCCTCGGTTATTAAGATACTTGAGATACTGAAATTGCTGTTTCTACATAATGCCATAAAAAAAATTGTTGTATTGGCGTAACGGAGGTTTGGAAAATAGGGTAGGGCGGGCGGATTTTTTTTTTTTACCTGGGGTATTAAATGCTTTTCCCCTGTATATCAAAGTATTTGACGAGTCAAATAAAGACAAGAAATGACATAACAACTTTAACCAGTCTGGTTTCCCTCTTTGCTCCTTTTAAGCTTTTAATCTGCATAGAAATTTGCGATTTCTTTTTTGGATTTTTTTTTTCCGGCTTTTTATTTATTTATTTATTTATTTATTTATTTGTTTGGTTTAAAATGTTTACGGTCGGGGCATATTTTTGGGTCGGGCGGGTTACGCCAATACAACAATTTTTTTTTTATGGCCTAACTGTAAATTTGTTTCTAGTTAATGTACTCTATCAAAAACATTTAATGTAACAGTTTGGATATTCACTTCAAACGCTCACGAAATTCAATCATTACAAGTAATAAACTGCTGCAAACTGGTCATCAGCCAAAATAATGACCTAAATGTATAAAATGCTTTCTTTATTAAGGGCTTTATCTTTAGCCAAGGCAACTACATGTAACTCAAATTCTGTCTTCCTGTCAAGTTTGCTCCGTTTAATAGCAGCCAATCACCTCAAAGCGCAGGCTGCAATGTACGTTCCACTCAGTGGGTAGAATGCGTAAGAATCTGGCAAGCAAGGCCGCCGGGAATCTAGTGGTCACGGTACTGCCTCGATCGATGTTACCAGGGAACTGCATGTAAATGATTAAATGAAGAGTACCAATTTGGGTGTGGTTCAATTGTTTGAGAATCAATCTTTATTCTAGTTTGTATATATTTAGAATCGTTGACCTTTTAATCTCAAAGTGACTGACCGTAATCGCTGTCCCATTGGTATAGGTCACGTGATCCCAGGACTGACCATCCTCACTATACGCCACCTGGTACTTGGTCACTCGTTGGTCACCCCACCCATCTTCCCCACGGCCTTGAGTGATGAGTCCAGTGATGGTGACTGTGGTAGTGAACTCAACTTGAATCCATGGATTGTCGTCAGCGGAGTCGGCAGCCCATGCAGCGACATAACCTATCCGGAGACGGTTAAACCGGAAAACACATTGGTTAAATATTAAGAGAGGGGAAAGAGAGGGAGGGGCGAGGGGATGAGGGCCGGGGATGTTGAACGGTCTCAGAATTGTTTGAACAGATTCATCTGGATTGTAGATTAACATATATTTTTGGAGATTCATGATTTCAAATCCAGTATAAAGGTGGAATATTGTACTCACTTTTTAGTGACGTTTCACTGATAAGCTATCAGTTTCATCAGACTGGCGACTCATACCACTGCACACTGTCCTTTTATTGACGCTGGAGACTGCAGGGCGTGGTAATGAGACCGTCATAACGTTATAACTTGTAACTATTTGGGCGTTTACGAAACGGAGGCTTAGGCTCAGGTTCACGCTCCAGCTCTGAAATCCATATGCTGAAAATATAGGTTGTGGTTCATTAGGAAACCTGATGGTTCGGTCAAACTCTGCATTTACAGGAAGAAGACCCACACAGACTAATACTTGCAGTTCTCTTCCCATCATGCTTTGCACCAAAAGATCGGTGTCATCAGGACTCAACTGGGCAGAAGTGACAAAATCGTCACAGAAGAGAGCGACTGACTGGAAGAAGAGCGCCACATCTCTAAAGATCTATCGGACCGTGGTTACCCCAAATGGGCGGTAAACAAGGTCAAACAAGACAGGCTCAATCCTAAACCCAGTGTTTCCACAATCAAAATGACAATTTCCTCATTCCGAAACTTAAATTTCCTTATTTTCCTCCCGATTTCCTTATTTTTTCTTAATCACCAAAAAGTCTATTAAACATGTACTAGGCTTACTATAAATGCTTGATATGCTGAGGGTACTTAGGAGGTTTGTAGAGAGATCTAACATTACCATTATTAACACTGCCTTTCTGCGCGCGCACAGTGCAAATTTGTTTTTTTTAAAGCGCCCTCTCTGCATCTTTTACTGATAACACGGCCTTAACCTGGCCAGGAGAAATGCTTGCAGGGGAAATATGATAGCAAGAAATGGTAATTCAATGTAATCAAACAACTGATGTTCGAGAATTTTTTAGATTTTGCTACTGATTTGGAAAAATATCGTATAAATTACTCAGAATTTAATAATTTCCTTAGAATTTCTTTACATTTGGAGGATTTCCTTAAGATTTCCTTAGTTTTTTTCATTTCCTTAAATATTCCTTCAAAAGTAAAAATTTCCTCAAAATGAGGAAATTTCCTTGAAAGTGGAAGCGCTGCCTAAACCTAAACAAGACCACGAACAAGAAGGGCAATATGACCTGAACAACAAATCCAAGGGCCTTGTCGTTGTCCCTATGTTGCTGGTCTCACCGAACGAGTCTCCCGTGTGTTCCGTAAGCATGGCTTCGATCTCCACTACCAGCAAGCCTCATAGAACCTTGCGGAGCTACTTGCTTCACCCTATAAGGACAAACTAGATCCTTGCTGGAAAGCGGACGTTGTATATGAGATCCCTTGCGCCAATTGTTCAAAATCTTTTATTGGCGAAACAGGTCGCGCTTTTGGCATAAGATTAGAGGAACATCAAAGGACGTCAACAGGTTTGATCATAGACCATTATACACCGGAGCAACTCGCAAGGAGTTTTCTACGGAGCAGCATAAATCGGCCATTTCAGGCCATGTCGTGGACACCAACCACAACATTGACTGGGACAAAGCAGAAATCACAGACCGGGAATCGAACAAAACCACCAGATGGCTTAAGGAATCCATTTGGATCAGGATGAGAGGTGACAATGCGCTCAACAGGGACAGGGGGGCCTACAAGTTACATAACATCTTTGACGGTGTCATTATCACGCCCTACGGCAGTCTCCAACGTCAATAAAATGACAATGAGCAGTGGTATGAGTCGCCAGTCTGATGAAAATGATAGCTTATCAGTGAAACGTCACTAAATAGTGAGTATAATTTTTCATCTTTCACTGGATTTGATATAATGAATCTCCAAAAAATCGGTCTCAAAATTCTTTCTTCGTTTTTAAAAATTGTTTTATTATAGGTATTCCCGGTCATTTTCGGCAAATGAGCGGCCAATTTCATTTTCACGCATTTGAAACCGTCACTCGATTTCACTTTGATGCATCCGTATTCATTGCAATCAATTAAATTCAACAGTCGTTCATTTTAGCCATGCAAAATCGGCATTCAATTTAGCATTCTGCCAAAAGCCGTCACGATTTTGAATGCTGTTCGAATGGAATTTTGAATTGAAAGGCGATTCTTTTTAAGTTCGGCTGACGCTTGTTAATTTGTTATAATTATTATATATATTATTATTATATAATATTATATGTAGTGAAATCGAACGACTATTCTGAGGTACCTTGCAGTTTCACGCGAAAAGGAATGGCGCAGCATTTAAATTGTCTCCTCATTTTCCGAAAATGACTGGTAAAACCTATACTATAAATCTTTTTTTTTAATTATTTCTTTTTTACGTTTCGGTTTGGTGCGAATGTGGTTGGGTTAGATTTTTGCGTTTACATTTTCGTTCCTTTGTCGACGTCTATGGATGAAGCTTTATGAAGACCTCGCTGCATTATTGGACAAAACTATCATTTTAAGCGTCTTCGGCGACTTTGAGCAAGAGCTAAAAAATCGTTATATTGATTTACAAATGTTTAGATTAATTTTCACGTACTACTAAATTAAATGCATAAATACACCTTGGGTATTAAGTCGTGCTCTCGCCGGTCCATGATTCTCCCTGTTTTCCCAATAAGATGAAGCTGTGATGCTTGCATCTCGGATGCGTCCATCCTCCATACCAAGAGGTTCCTCATTCGAGCACCCAACTACACCTTTTAGTGAACACGTAAACAATATCATATCATGAATTCTTGCTGTGTCGATTGGACATCATCTACGGATCTCTCTATAAACTCTAGTGGCCACTAATAGGCCTACCGTACGAACAACAGATATCAGTTAACTGCCTCGTACACACACGCATTAATGTTCTTAGAAAGTAGGGGGAAATAAAGCCTTGGAGAAATTGGCAAACTGTATTGTATTGCGAGTTTTATTGGACCGGTGAATTGGCGACTTCAACTTCAAGGTATAATACATGATTGGTAAAGCTCGCAGAACAGCACTCACACTTTGTATATAATCCAAACATGTACATGAATTGCTATAACCTGTGACAATTTGAGCTCAATGGGACATCTGAGTCTCGAGAAAATAGCGAAAACCCTACTCATAGTGTATTAATTTCCATTTATAGCAATCACTTCTATAGACGAGCGTCGGGTAGGATAAAAGCATGTAAATTTTTCCTCCCTTAAAAAATACTTCCTCTTATGCATTTGCTGTTACAAAAATTATACAATTTTTCAGAAAAATTGTCTTCTTTCCATTAATGTGTCACTTCACGAGTTTTCACTTGTTAACAGTTTGTATACTAACTTTTCTTTTATGGATGCTAAAGAGATCTCGATGTTTCATGGTTCCATGGTTATACTTACACTGTACGCTACGGCTACACGATGCATATACCTTCAATGCATCCAACTGGATCTTGAAGGTCTCGAGTTGGCTGTACAGCGGTCTCATGGCGTTGTCCAGAGATTCATCATTGCAGACCTCAGTACGGACAAGGATCGAGCAATTGCTCACAAGGAGAATGAGAAGTACGGCAATTCGGTTCATCGTCGCTGTATAATTGCAGCAAGAATCTACATCAACAAAATGGCATAACCCACACGCAACTGACTCTGAAATATAACTCCTGCGTAATTTATAGGCACTGGTTGGTCACATGACAAATGATCCAGAGTCACGTGTTGAGAAGGCGCCCATGCTTATAAAGACGCATGCGTAGTCGTAATTTGTTTACTGCTTATCGAGTGATCTCCAGACTTTACCAACGCACTGGTTAACGACTGACCATAGAGCGGCATGTTTCAATACATCGATGACTCGACAAGTTTAGGCTTTTTCAAAATGGCAATATATTTTCTATGTATTTCCTCCTCAGCCATAGACAGACGCGTACATTGGTTGCCGAGTACGGTCATTAAACAAGAAAAACGCTTAGGATGAAACCTTTCTATTTATTCGTTACGAAAACTAAAAGACAGACAGCAAAAAGAACGCTATTCCATCAAGCAGAATTACATGTATTTTTAGGGATACATGTATAACTAAGTACCATTATTGCAGCTATATGTAAACTGGCAAGTCTTATTTTGGATTCAAACAAGCATTGGTAGTCCTTTGAATGACTTTGCAGTATGGGGAGCTTTTTGTGCATGCTCATGTATGGAATCAAAAATAGAAAAATATAAAAGAGATGGATGCTATTTGCATGTTTTTTTTAGCTAGCATACAAGATGTATTTCTATTGAAAAATCTCCCTAATGGTACACATTTCAAAAGCCATATTTAGTCATAAAACGCACAACGAAGTAAAACAAACAAGCCAAACTTATAGAAGTCAATCTGGCAACATGGTGAATTTACCTATACTGGAATTGTAGGCGTATTGACTGTTTTTTAACGAAGTGAACTTTTTCAGGGGTGTGTTATTGATTTCTACAGTAGGCAGTGGCGTCGCCAAGGGGGGGCCAGGGGGGGCACGTGCCCCCCCTGGAAAACCTTGTGCCCCTCCCTCGTGTCCCCCCATTTGAAATTTGGGTTGGTGAAAAAAAATATATAGACTGGCAAGTCTTATTTTGGATTCAAACAAGCATTGGTAGTCCTTTGAATGACTTTGCAGTATGGGAAGCTTTTTTGTGCATGCTCATGTATGGAATCAAAAATAGAAAAATAGAAAAGAGATGGATGCTATTTGCATGTTTTTATTAGCTGGCCTATTTATATTGCACGGACTCCTAAAGGTACACATTTCAAAAGCCATATTTAGTCATAAAAAAATAAAAACAAAAACATAAAAAATAAAACAAACAAGTCAAACTGATGTAGAAGTCAACCTGGCAACATGGTGACTTTACCTATACTGAAATTGCAGGCGTATTGACTGTTTTTTAACGAAGTGAACTTTTTCAGAATCAACTTTTTGGGAGTGTGCTATTGATTTCTACAGTAGGCCCTAACATTCAACAAAGAAATCCACTGAACCACAGTGCACTTGGTCATGTGTCAATGTCAGCAACTTGTTACCAGCGTCTCATCATTTGAATAAAGTCTTATTATCATGGCACCAGCAAGGAAAACATTGGAACCGTACAAATGTAGCCTAATTATAGTGTGTCATGATTTATTCACTTCCTTACTATGCCATCAATACTCATGGTAAATAAAATGAGAGGTCTTCGAACTAACTCTTTTGCAGAGCCAATCTGTAGATTAAAGTAACAAACAAAAACTAGACCCAGGCGAAAGTTAGAGGGCGTCTAACTAACATTCTTTTGCAGAATCAATCAAAATTCTGAAAGGAAAAAAAAAAAAAACCAGACGGACACAATTGAAAGCTAGAGGGCGTCTAGCTTTCGTATCGGAAACTAGTGTGACCCCTTTAATCATCAATATTATTTGAGTGAAAGTAAACACAGGGGAACGTGGAGACGACTGTCGTTTGGAAATTATGTTGGTATAGGGTGCTTTGAATTATGTCCAATGCCAAACGTTGTGAACATGTTTTAACTCATTGTCCTTTAATTATTTTTAATTTATAACCAGAAAGTTCATGGTTGAGCACCGTCAGGGTGCACTGCACTAAAAATAAGTCCAAAATCAAATCAATGCTGTAAGCTCGATATCAATATCATAATTTGTATACCCTTAAATTCTATTTATATGCATTCTGAGATCAATTGGGAAAATTGACTTTTATTTGGGGGGGGGGGGGGGTTCTTGTGGCAATTAGTGAAGAATTTCAGCGGCTGACTCACCAAAACTTGAAAAGAATCAGTTAGATAAGGTTGAAACTTTGGAGTATTGCATCAAAACCTGGGAGACTCATGGATGAGGTGTTTTGAACTGTGAAGTTGAGAGTTTTGGGGACGCCCTCTGTCGTTCGCTTGTGTTGAGTCTTTTTCAATTTTTTAATTAGATTTTCAGAACGTTTAATAGTCTGGTTCCCTGCCCAAGATTCCATGACTACTCTTATTGCAAATCTTAGAATTGGCAGAGAATAGTTGCAAATTCCTGGTCTGGGAACCAGATTAAATGATGAATTGCTTAGTTAGACGTCCTGTAAACGTAACTTGTGTTTAGTCTTTAAAGAAGAAATTCACTGAACCACATTGAACTTGGCCTGTGTCATTGTCAGCAACCTGTTATACCAGCGTCTCATTTGAATAAAGTCTTATATAATGGCACTAGCAAGAGAAACATTGTTGCACAATGGAACATTAGTACAAATATAGTGCGTCATGATTTATTCACTTCCTTGTACGTTATACACCTGTAATATGCACTTGCAGTAAGACCTACAACTCAATACTCAGATAAATGTTCTCTGTCAGATACAATGTTAATTCACTTCAAACGCTCACGAAATTCAATCCAATGAAATGTTATGTAGATAATTCTAGACTTGACCCTCGAACTTAATTGAGCTAAGATGTCTAACTCAAAGTCTTTCTTCCAGTCAAGTTGGCTGCTTTCAGTAGCAGCCAATCACCTCAAAGCGCATTGCCGTGATTATGTGTTATGGCTTGAAATAATGTGTCAAAAAGCAACTGTTTTATGGAGCATATGATTTTACCCACTTCCTCACACTGTTTCAGGGGTTACAACAGGTTTATGGTTTGTATGCTAATTAGAATTTCTATATTCATGAGCAAAACTATGATGTCATCTAGGTAACTGAGAGCAGCAACCCAATTGATTTGTGCACAAACAGTTGGGGTTGTTTTATAGGTTTTCTGACAGACCTTTTCCTCCTCAATAGGTTTTATTGTGCCGAATGTGTTCCTTTCACTCAATTGGTGATGGAATTGTTTTTGCCAAACAATTTCTTTGGGTCAAGTTTCATTTTTTAAGTTGTTTTATTATTCTTTTGCTGTTGGCCACCCACATGAGCATGTGTGAAAATTCACCATTTTGCAATGCCATTCAAAGGAAAATCAAATGCCGGTTTGAACCCAAAATAAGACTTGCCATTCATTATTTGTCTGTATATTCTCTGTATGAAGGCAATAAAATAACCTGACTGAAAAAAAAGCACTGCATGAACCCATTAACATGGCTTCTGCGGAGCAGCTACGTTTTACTAACAATGTGCAATTGCCAATACATAAGAACATAAGGCAAACCTTATATAAATAAGGCCCATGTTCAAGGCCGTTCTGCAACTTATATATTTTTTTTGCGAATAGATTTATTTCCCTCATGTTATTGATTTCTAAACTTTAAAAAAGAAATTCACTGAACCAAAGAAAACGGGTACCAGACTACTTTGACTCCAAGCCTCGTTTTGATTGCACTGCATCGAATGCAGGATGGATAAGACCTATATAGGGCAGCATCGTTGCAATCGGCAGGTTGTAAAGTCAAGTCGCATATAGGACAACCGAATCGCCTCCGCTCGCGATCACCCTTAATTAACATAATTCTTTTCTGAAGGGACCGAACTCATTTTTATGACGATATTATTACAAAAAAAATGAGGAGAAGAAGAAGAGCCTGCTATGGGATCGTTTAGTGTTAGGTTGGTCTTATCTTGTAGCAATTAATAATTACAGGAAAGTTAGGATGGAGCGCCAGAATTATGATTGTCTGTTTCAGACCAGTAACTGACTTCAGACATAGCCTTGTGGGTTGATGAGGCCTAGTGGTCTGGCGTGTTCAAACTCAAAGTCTGGTGGTCAATCTACAGATTGTGGGTTCGAATCCTGCCATGGGTTAATGGTGCTGGCGTCCTTGGGCAAGACGCCCCTTGTTACATTATTGCAACCTGCGAGGGTAGAGATGGCCCATTAAGCGTCGTCTTCAACATTGCTGTTTAAAGGACTGGAAATGTCACACTGGTGCCGCATTGGATGTCATTTTATCGACGTGACTTTAACATGGGTTCTGTTTTAAAGGTAGTATCATGCTTTGGTAAGACACCTAAACAGAAATGTTCACAGATTTGCGTATAACTTACAGGGTATGAAGATGGTGGTGGTAGAAACAAACCGTTAAAGTTATTCAGCCTGAAATGGTGTATTTACCCAGAAATTAGTAAAACAACAACCGACAATCTTTTTGATCTTTTAAAAGATCAAAAATAAAAGAGAAAAGACTTAAGAAATCATGACTGTGGTCGTTTTTCACTGTTTTCTCAAAAAGTGGGCACCGTATGGGACTGAAATTTTAACAGATGACTGTGACTGTATCGTCCTTGATATTTTTGCCCATGAATCTGTATTTCTTTGACAAAAGCCTAAGTATGATACTACCTTTAATCAGATTCATTTTATACAATTCCTAATGGTACAAAACAATTAGTTCTTGCTGAAACTATATATGGGCCGTTTTGCAACGAATATAATATTTGCGAATAGTTTTTTCCCCTTCGTGTGATTGATTTCTCAACATTAAAGAAGAAATTCACTGAACCACATTGAACCTGGCCTGTGTCATTGTCAGCAACCTGTTATACCAGCGTCTCATTTGAATAAAGTCTTATTATCATGGCACTAGCAAGGTAAACATTGTTGCACAATGGAACATTAGTACAAATATAGTGCGTCATGATTTATTTACTTCCTTGTACGTTATACACCTGTAATATGCACTTGCAGTAAGACCTACAACTCAATGCTCAGATAAAATGTTCTCTGTCAGATACAATGTTAATTCACTTCAAACGCTCACGAAATGCAATCCAATGAAATGTTATGTAGATAATTCTCGACTAGACCCTCGAACTTAATTGAGCTAAGATGTCTAACTCAAAGTCTTTCTTCCAGTCAAGTTGGCTGCTTTCAGTAGCAGCCAATCACCTCAAAGCGCAATGCCGTGATTATGCGTTATGGCTTGAAATAATGTGCCAAAAAGCAACTGTTTTATGCAGCCTGTGATTTTACCCACTTCCTCACACTGTTTCAGGGGTAACAAAAGGTTTATGGTTTGTATGCTAATTAGAATTTCTATATTCATGAGCAAAACTATGATGTCATCCAGGTAACTGAGAGCAGCAACCCAATTGATTTGTGCACAAACAGTTGGGGTTGTTTTATAGGTTTTCTGACAGACCTTTTCCTCCTCAATAGGTTTTATTGTGCCGAATATGTTCCTTTCACTCAATTGGTGATGGAATTGTTTTTGCCAAACAATTTATGTGGGTCAAGTTTAATTTTTTAAGTTGTTTTATTATTCTTTTGCTGTTGGCTCCCCACATGAGCATGTATGAACATCCCACATTTTGCAATGCCATTCAAAGGAAAATCAAATGCCGGTTTGAACCCAAAATAAGACTTGCCATTCATTATTTGTGTGTATATTCTCTGTATGAAGGCAATAAAATAACCTGACTGAAAAAAAAAGCACTGCATGAACCCATTAACATGGCTTCTGCGGAGCAGCTACGTTTTACTAACAATGTGCAATTGCCAATACATAAGAACATAAGGCAAACCTTATATAAATAAGGCCTATGTTCAAGGCCATTCTGCAACTAATATATTTTTTTTTGCGAATAGTTTTATTTCCTTCATGTTATTGATTTCTAAACTTTAAAGAAGAAATTCACTGAACCAAAGAAAACGGGTACCGGACTACTTTGATTCCAAGCCTCGTTTTGATTGCACTGCATCGAATGCAGGATGGATGCACCGTGAATAAGACCTATATAGGGCAGCATCGTTGCAATCGGCAGGTTGTAAAGTCAAGTCGTATATAGGACAACCGAATCGCCTCCGCTCGCGATCACCCTTAATTAACATAATTCTTTTCTGAAGGGACCGAACTCATTCTTATTCATTTTTATGACGATATTATTACAAACAAAAGGAGAAGAAGAAGAAGAGCCTGCTATGGGATCGTTTAGTGTTAGGTTGGTCTTATCTTGTAGCAATTAATAATTGCAGGAAAGTTAGGATGGAGCGCCAGAATTATGATTGTCTGTTTCAGACCAGTAACTGACTTCAGACATAGCCTTGTGGGTTGATGAGGCCTAGTGGTCTGGCGTGTTCAAACTCAAAGTCTGGTGGTCAATCTACAGATTGTGGGTTCGAATCCTGCCATGGGTTAATGGTGCTGGCGTCCTTGGGCAAGACGCCCCTTGTTACATTATTGCAACCTGCGAGGGTAGAGATGGCCCATTAAGCGTCGTCTTCAACATTGCTGTTTAAAGGACTGGAAATGTCACACTGGTGCCGCATTGGATGTCATTTTATCTACGTGACTTTAACATGGGTTCTGTTTTAAAGGTAGTATCATGCTTTGGTAAGACACCTAAACAGAAATGTTCACAGATTTGCGTATAACTTACAGGGTATGAAGATGGTGGTGGTAGAAACAAACCGTTAAAATTTATTCAGCCTGAAATGGTGTATTTACCCAGAAATTAGTAAAACAACAACCGACAATCTTTTTGATCTTTTAAAAGATCAAAAATAAAAGAGAAAAGACTTAAGAAATCATGACTGCGGTCGTTTTTCACTGTTTTCTCAAAAAGTGGGCACCGTATGGGACTGGAATTTTCACAGATGACTGTGACTGTATCGTCCTTGATATTTTTGCCCATGAATCTGTATTTCTTTGACAAAAACCTAAGTATGATATTACCTTTAATCAGATTCATGTTATAGTACAAAACATTTAGTTCTTGCTGAAACTGTGGGCCTGTTTGTTTATGGCAAATCCTGCGGATCCGGATCCGGATCCCGTTTTAGCGTACCCTGCATAGGACGTGGATCCCAAAATCAGGGATCCTTTGCATTAATCAAACAGGCACTGGGCCGTTTTGCAACGAATATAATATTTGCGAATATTTTTTTCCCCTTCGTGTTATTGATTTCTAAACTTTAAAGAAGAAATTCACTGAACCGCATTGAACCTGGCCTGTGTCATTGTCAGCAACCTGTTACCAGCGTCTCATTTGAATAAAGTCTTATTATCATGGCACTAGCAAGGTAAACATTGTTGCACAATGGAACATTAGTACAAATATAGTGCGTCATGATTTATTCACTTCCTTGTACATGTACAATGTATACACATGTATACTCGGCACTTTTAGTAAGATCTGCAACTCAGTGTTCAGACTATACCATGAATATTTACGCTTATAATTACAAATGGGCCATGGAGACACGATAGCATCTAAATTGGACATTAGGGAGACATCGTGAATTAGGGAGACTTTTCGATGTCTCCCTAAGGTACCAGCTACCTTTTAAATACATATTTTTACCGTCCATATTTTAATAGAAGACAGAAAATGCACTCAATATGAACATATGTCAATTTCAAGTTCATTGGTTTGGAGGATGTTTAGAAATAGGTAAGTAGAGTTTGTGCCCGACCCTATGGGAAAGTCTCCCTAAGTACCCATCCCTGGTTATTAAGATACTTGAGATACTGAATTTGCTGTTTTTAACTGTAAATTTGTTTCTAGTTAATGTACTCTATCAAAAACATTTAATGTAACAGTTTGGATATTCACTTCAAACGCTCACGAAATTCAATCATTACAAGAAATAAACTGCTGCAAACTGGTCATCAGCCAAAATAATGACCTAAATGTATAAAATGCTTTCTTTATTGAAGGCTTTATCTTTAGCCAAGGCAACTACATGTAACTATTCCTGTCAAGTTTGCTCCGTTTAATAGCAGCCAATCACCTCAAAGCGCAGGCTGCAATGGACATTCCATTCGATGGGTAGAATACGTATGAATCTGCCAAGCAAGGCCGCCGGGAATCTAGTGGTCACGGTACTGCCTCGATCGATGTTACCAGGGAACTGCATGTAAATGATTAAATGAAGAGTACCAATTTGGGTGTGGTTCAATTGTTTGAGAATAAATCTTTATTCTAGTTTGTATATATTTAGAATCGTTGACCTTTCAATCTCAAAGTGACTGACCGTAATCGCTGTCCCATTGGTATAGGTCACGTGATCCCAGGACTGACCATCGTCACTCTGCGCCACCTGGAACTTGGTCACTCGTTGGTCACCATGTCCATCTTCCCCACGGCCTTGAGTGATGAGTCCAGTGATGGTGACTGTGGTAGTGAACTCAACTTGAATCCATGGATTGTCGTCAGCGGAGTCGGCAGCCCATGCAGCTGCAAGACCTGCTCGTCCGGAGAGTCAAACCGGAAAACATATTGGTTAAATATTAAGAGAGGGGAAAGAGAGAGAGGGGCAAGGGGATGAGGGCCGGGGATGTTGAACGGTCTCAGAATTGTTTGAACAGATTCATCTGGATTGTAGATTAACATATATTTTTGGAGATTCATAATTTCAAATCCAGTATATAGGTGGAATATTGTACTCACTATTTAGTGACGTTTCACTGATAAGCTATCAGTTTCATCAGACTGGCGACTCATACCACTGCTCACTGTCCTTTTATTGACGTTGGAGACTGCTGTAGAAGGCGTGGTAATGAGACCGTCATAACGTTATAACTTGTAACTATTTGGGCGTTTACGAAACGGAGGCTTAGGCTCAGGTTCAGGCTCCAAACTCTGAAATCCATATGCTGAAAATATAGGTTGTGGGTTTTCATCGAAGCTGAAACTCTGTTTTCCTTTTCAAACCAGAGAATGTACTTCAAAACCATAGCCAAAAGCCAATATTTTGATACCATTTATTTCAGAATGGATTCTCGAAATGGAGCCGGAGCCTGAGACGTAGCCTGAGCCCCCGTTTCGTAAACGCCCATACAGTCTTGTAACTGTTGCATAGTTCAGCTATTAAGGCCACGTATATCGCCAACGATTTGGGGTGGCAATGGGGAGTCCACTTAATACTATTGGACGCAACATCTTCATGGAGTGTCTTGAAAAAAAATCTATTGCCACAGCTCCTAAACCTGTCGTCCTCCTCTATGGAAGAGGTATGAAGATGATGTTCTTGAGATAATCCACAAGGATGAAGTTGACAACCTCACTGATCATCTCAATAATACAGACTCCTTCAACAGTTTTCACCTATGAACAGGAACACGAGGTAGAATCCCCTTTCTTAACGCACTCATCATAAGGAAACCTGATGGTTCGGTCAAACTCTGCATTTACAGGAAGAAGACCCACACAGACCAATACTTGCAGTTCTTTTCCCATCATGCTTTGCACCAAAAGCTCGGTGTCATCAGGACTCAACTGGGCAGAAGCGACAAAATCGTCACAGAAGAGAGCGACTGACTTGAAGAAGAGCGCCACATCTCTAAAGATCTATCGGACTGTGGTTACCCCAAATGGGCGGTAAACAAGGTCAAACAAGACAGGCTCAAGACCACGAACAAGAAGGGCAATGACCTGAACAACAAATCCAAGGGCCTTGTCGTTGTCCCTGTGTTGCTGGTATCATAGACTTGGGGCCAAGTCTTTCTTAGTCCGCGCGGTGATTGTCTCTTTTTTTCCGCAACTCTCGCGAAACTGCGCGAGACTCATGGCTACGGCGAGAGTTCAGCTCTCGGCCCGGGACCGCTCAAAAAGAAAGACTTGGGAAACCTGTTTTCACTTTGTCACGGCCTATGGGCTCTTTAGCCGAAATCGCACGGACGCGTCTGATTGGCCAATCTTTATTAAATATATGAATATTCATTATGTAGGCATACGCTACATCCTGCACGTGTACACAGGGCTGATTCACGTTGAATACACAACCACAACCGTCGCACGTATCTAGCTATATAGCTGCAGTATGACCTTGATAATGAGACTTTTAACTCGTGGGTCGTGAAATTAATATGTGCACGTTTGTTTTTATCTTCTTTGTGCATATAATTGGAATATCTTTTAAGTCCGTCTTACTAACTGTAGCTATAGTGTAGACCTACGTACATCAGGTACATGTTAACCTACACACTTGCTAAAAAATAATTATTGACATTTACCGTAGGTATGTAGTATAAAGTACACTACTGCTGCCTTATTTGAAATTGTATACACCCTGAAATAAAATGGACTCGTCTTAACGGCAACCGTAATGCAAAGCACGCCCATACGTGAATAAATGCATATGTGTCTAAAACGGGTTTCCCAAGTCTTTCTCTTTGAGCGGTCCCAGGCCGAGAGCTGATCTCTCGCCGTAGCCATGAGTCTCGCGCGGTTTTGCGAGAGTTGCGGGAAAAAAAAAAGAGACAATCACCGCGCGGACTAAGAAAGACTTGGCCCCAAGTCTACTGGTATCACCGAACGAGTCTCCCAGGCGTTCCGTAAGCATGGCTTCTCCACTACCAGCAAGCCCCACGGAACCTTGCGAAGCTACTTGGTCCACCCCAAAGACAAACTAGACCCTTGCTGGAAAGCGGACGCTGGATATGAGATCCCTTGCGCCAATTGTTCAAAATTTTATATTGGCGAAACAGGTCGCGCTTTTGGCATAAGATTAGAGGAACATCAAAAGGACGTCAACAAGTTAGAATACAGGCCATACACCAGAGCAACTCGCAAGGAGTTTTCTACGGAGCAGCATAAATCGGCCATTACAGACCATGTCGTAGACACTAACCACAACATTGATTGGGACAATGCAAAAATCATAGACCAGGAATCGGACAAACCCACCAGATGGCTAAAGGAATCCATTTGGATCAGGAGGAGAGGTGACCATGTGCTCAACAGGGACAGGGGGGGGCCTACAAGTTACATAACATCTTTGACGGTGTCATTATCACGCCCTCTACGGCAGTCTCCAACGTCAATAAAAGGACAGTGATCAGTGGTGGAGGTCGCCAGTCTGATGAAAATGATAGCTTATCAGTGAAACGTCACTAAGTACATGTAGTGAGTATAATTTTCCATCTTTCACTGGATTTGATATAATGAATCTCCAAAAAATCGGTCTCAAAATTCTTTCTTCGTTTTTAAAAATTGTTTTATTACAGGTATTCCCGGTCATTTTCGGCAAATGAGTGAGCGGCCAATTTAATTTTCACGCATTTGAAACCGTCACTCGATTTCATTTTGATGCATCCGTATTCATTGCATTCAATTATATTCAACAGTCGTTCAGTTTAGCCATGCAAAATCGGCATTCAATTTAGCACGCTGCCAAAAGCCGTCACGAATTTGAATGCTGTTCGAATGGCATTTTGAAATGAAAGGCGATTCTTTTTATTCGCCTGACGCTTGTTTATATTTTTCGAATTACTATTTTGAGGTACCTTGCAGTTTCACGCGAAAATGAATGGCGCAGCATTTGAATTGTCTCCTCATTTTCCGAAAATGACCGGGAAAACCTATATAAATCTTTTTTTTTAATATTTTTTTTTTTTTCGTTTCGGTTTGGTGCGATGTGGTTGGGTTTGATTTTTGTGTTTACATTTTCGTTCCTTTGTCGACGTCTATGGATCAAGCTTTATAAAGACCTCGCTGCATTATTGGACAAAACTATCATTTTAAGCGTCTTCGGCGACTTTGAGCAAGAGCTTAAAAATCGTTATATTGATTTACAAATGTTTAGATTAATTTTCACGTACTACTAAATTAAATGCATAAATACACCTTGGGTATTAGGCCGTGCCCTCGCCGGTCGATGACGTTCATCATTGTTCCAATAAGATGAAACTGTGATGCTGTCATCCAGGATGCGTCCATCCTCCATACCAAGAGGTTCCTCATTCGAGCATCCAACTACACCTTTAGGTGAACACGTGAACAAAAACGCATCATGAAATCTTGCTGTGTCGATTGGACATCATCTACGGATCTCTCTATAAACTCTAGTGGCCACTAATAGGCCTACCGTACGAACAACAGATATCAGTTAACTGCCTCGTACACACACGCATTAATGTTCTTAGAAACTAGTGAGAAATAAAGCCTTGGAGAAATTGGCAAACTGTATTGTATTGCGAGTTTTAATGGACTGGTGAATTGGCGGCTTCAACTTCAAGGTATAATACATGATTGGTAAAGCTCACAGAACAGCACTCACATTTTGCCTAATCCAAACATGTACTGTTACATGAACCTGTTAAAATTTGAGCTCAATATCGGACACATGGGCCTTTTCCAAACGTCGGCTCCGGCTCAGGCTCCGGCTTCAGCTCCATTTCGTGACTCCATTTTTGAATAACAGGTATCAAAATAGAAGCTTTTGGTTACGGATTGGAAGTAGATACTCTATTTTGAACAAGAAAACAGAGATTCAGCTTCAATGAAAAGCCACAACCTACATTTTCAGCATATGGATGACAGCACCGGAGCCGGAGCCGGAGCCGAGGTTTGGAAAAGGGCCCTGAGTCCAGAGAAAATAGCGAAAACCCTACTCAAAGTGCATGTATTTCCACTGGCAATAACTTCTAGACGAGCGTCGTGTAGGAAAAAAGCATGTAAATATTTACTTCCGGGAAACAGACTTCCTCGTAACTGCATTTCCTGTTACAAAAATATAGAATTATTGATACAATTTCAGAAAAATGGTCTTCTTTCCATTTATGCGTCTCTTCGCGAGTTTTCACTTGTTAACAGTTTCTATAATATGCTAACTTTACTTGTATGGGTGCTAAAGAGATCTCGATGTTTCATGGTTCCATGGTTATACTTACAGTGTACGCTACGGCTACACGATGCATATACCTTCAATGCATCCAACTGGATCTTGAAGGTCTCGAGTTGGCTGTACAGCGGTCTCATGGCGTTGTCCAGAGATTCATCATTGCAGACCTCAGTACGGACAAGGATGGAGCAATTGCTCACAAGGAGAATGAGAAGTACGGCAATTCGTTTCATCGTCGCTGTATAATTGCAGCAAGAATCTACATCAACAAAATGGCATAACCCACACGCAACTGACTCTGAAATATAACTCCTGCGCAGTTTATAGGCACTGGTTGGTCACATGACAAAATAATGATCCAGAGTCACGTGTTGAGAAGGCGCCCATGCTTTTAAAGACGCATGCGTAGTCGTAGTTTGTTTACTGCTTATCGAGTGATCTTGACATTGTCAGTGAAATGAAATTTAGTGAAGTGATTGATCCTTTAATACCAGACTTTAGCAACAAACTGGTTAACGACTGACCAACAAAGGAAACCCCAGGGGCATGTTTCAATACATCGATGACTCGACAAGTTTAGGCTTTTTCAAAATGGCAATATATTTTCTATGTATTTCCTCCTCAGCCATAGACAGACGCGTACATTGGTTGCACAAGAAAAACGCTTAGGATGAAACCTTTCTATTTATTCGTTACGAAAACTGAAAGACAGACAACAAAAAGAACGCTATTCTATTAAGCAGAATTACATGTATTTTTTAGGGATACATGTATAACTAAGTACTATTATTGAAGCTATAATTATGCAAACTGTCAAGTCTTATTTTGGATTCAAACAAGCATGGTAGTCCTTTGAATGACTTTGCAGTATGGGGAGCTTTTTGTGCATGCTCATGTATGGAATCAAAAATAGAAAAATATAAAAGAGATGGATGCTATTTGCATGTTTTTTTTAGCTAGCATACAAGATGTATTTCTATTGAAAAATCTCCCTAATGGTACACATTTCAAAAGCCATATTTAGTCATAAAACGCACAACGAAGTAAAACAAACAAGCCAAACTTATAGAAGTCAATCTGGCAACATGGTGAATTTACCTATACTGGAATTGTAGGCGTATTGACTGTTTTTTAACGAAGTGAACTTTTTCAGGGGTGTGTTATTGATTTCTACAGTAGGCAGTGGCGTCGCCAAGGGGGGGCCAGGGGGGGCACGTGCCCCCCCCTGGAAAACCTTGTGCCCCTCCCTCGTGCCCCCCCATTTGAAATTTGGGTTGGTGAAAAAAAATATATAGTATATAAAACGTTTGCCCCCCCCCCAACAATTGCTAGTGCCCCCCTTGTGCCCCCCCAGACTCAAAAGTCTGGTGACGCCACTGACAGTAGGCCCTAAAATTCAACAAAGAAATCCACTGAACCACAGTGAACTTGGCATGTGTCATTGTCAGCAACCAGTTACCAGCGTCTCATTTGAATAAAGTCTTATTATCATGGCACTAGCAAGAGAAACATTGTTGCACAATGGAACATTAATACAAATATAGCCTAGTGCGTCATGATTTAATCACTTCCTTGTACGTTATACACCTGTAATATGCACTTGCAGTAAGACCTACACCTCAATGCTGACTATGCCATCAATACTTAGGCCATAAAAAAAATTGTTGTATTGGCGTAACGGAGGTATGGAAAATAGGGTAGGGCGGGCGGATTATTTATTTTTTATTTTTCCCCTGTATATATCACAGTATTTGACGTGTCAAATAAAGACAAGAAATGACATAACAACTTTAAACAGTCTGGTTTCCATCTTTTGCTCCTTTTAAGCTTTTAATCTGCATACAAATTTGTGATTTTTTTATTTTATTATTTTGTTCCCGATTTTTATTTATTTATTAATTGTTTATATATTTGTTTTGGTTTAAAATGTTTACGGTCGAGGCATATTTTTCGGTCGGGCAGGTTACGCCAATACAACAAATTTTTGTATGGCCTTATGGTAAATGAGAGGTCTTCGAACTAACACTTTTGCATAAGCAATCTGAAGATCAAAGTACCAAACAAAAACTAGACCCAGGCGAACGTTAGAGGGCGGCTAACTAATATTTTTTTGCAGAATCAATCAAACATTCTGAAAAATTAATAAACAAAATCACCAGACTGACACAGTTAGAGGGCGTCTAGCTTTCGTATCGGAAACTAGTGTGACCCCTTTAATCATCAATATTATTTGAGTGAAAGTAAACATATGGGGAACGTGGAGACGACTGTCGTTTGGAAATTATGTTGGTATAGGGTGCTTTGCATTATGTCCAATGCCAAACGTTGTGAACATGTTTTAACTCATTATCCTTTAATTATTTTTAATTTATAACCAGAAAGTTCATGGTTGAGCACCGTCAGGGTGCACTACACTAAAAATAAGTCCAAAATCAAATCAATGCTCTAAGCTCGATTTCAATATCATAATTTGTATATAATTCTATTTATATGCATTCTGAGATCAATTGGGAAAATGGACAGGGGGGGGGGTTCTTGGGGCAATTAGTGAAAAATTTCAGCGGCTGACTCACCAAAACTTGAAAAGAATCAGTTAGATGAGGTTGAAACTTTGGAGTATTGCACCAAAAACTGGGAGACTCATGGATGAGGTGTTTTGAACTGTGAAGTTGAGAGTTTTGGGGACGCCCTCTGTCGTTCGCTTGTGTGGAGTCTTTTTCATTTTTTAATTAGATTTTCAGAATGTTTAATAGTCTGGTTCCCTGCCCAAGATTCCATGACTACTCTTATTGCAAATCTTAGAATTGGCAGAGAATAGTTGCAAATTCCTGGTCTGGGAACCAGATTAAATGATGAATTGCTTAGTTAGACGTCCTGTAAACGTAACTTGTGTTTAGTCTTTAAAGAAGAAATTCACTGAACCACAGTGAACTTGGCCTGTGTCATTGCCAGCAACCTGTTACCAGCGTCTCATTTGAATAAAGTCTTATTATCACGACACTAGCAAGAGAAACATTGTTGCACAATGGAACATTAATACAAATATAGCCTAGTGCGTCATGATTTAATCACTTCCTTGTACGTTATACACCTGTAATATGCACTTGCAGTAAGACCTACAAATCAATGCTCAGTTAAATGTTCTCTTTCAGATACAATGTTAACTCACTTCAAACGCTCACGAAATTCAATCCAATGAAATGTTATGTAGATAATTCTCGACTAGACCCTCGAACTTAATTGAGCTAAGATATCTAACTCAAAGTCTTTCTTCCAGTCAAGTTGGCTGCTTTCAGTAGCAGCCAATCACCTCAAAGCGCAATGCTGTGATTATGTGTTATGGCTTAAAATAATGTGCCAAAAAGCAACTGTTTTATGGAGCCTGTGATTTTACCGACTTCCTCATACTGTTTCAGGGGTAACAACAGGTTTTTTGGTTTGTATGCTAATTAGAATTTCTATATTTATGAGCAAAACTATGATGTCATCTGGGTAACTGAGAGCAGCAACCCAATTGATTTGTGCACAAACAGTTGGGGTTGTTTTATAGGTTTTCTGACAGAGCTTTTCCTCCTCAATAGGTTTTATTGTGCCGAATATGTTCCGTTCACTCAACTGGTGATGGAATTATTTTTGCCAAACAATTTCTGTGGGTCAAGTTTCATTTTTTAGGTTGTTTTATTATTCTTTTGCTGTTGGCTCCCCACATGAGCATGTATGAAAATTCTTCATTTTGCAAAGCCATTCAAAGGAAGATCAAATGGTGGTTTGAACCAAAATAAGACTTGCCATTCATTATCTGTCAGTATATTCTCTGTATGAAGACAATAAAATAACCTGACTGAAAAAAGCACTGCATGAACCCATTAACATGGCTTCTGCTGAGCAGCTATACGTTTTACTAACAATTTGCAATTCCCAATACATAAGAACATAAGGCAAAAAAGCCTATGTTCAAGGCCGTTTTGCAACAAATATATATTTTTTTGCGAATAGATTTATTTCCTTCATGTTATTGATTTCTAAACTTTAAAGAAGAAATTCAATGAACCACATTGAACCTGGCCTGTGTCATTGTCAGCAACCTGTTACCAGCGTCTCATTTGAATAAAGTCTTATTATCATGGCACTAGCAAGGTAAACATTGTTGCACAATGGAACATGAGTACAAATATAGTGCGTCATGATTTATTCACTTCCTTGTACATGTACATTGTATGTACAACTCAGCACTTTTAGTAAGATCTGCAACTCAGTCTTCAGACTATACCATGAATATTTACGCTTATAATTACAAATGGGCCATGGAGACACGTTAGCATCTAAAAATGGACATTAGGGAGACATCGGGACTTAGGGAGACTTTTCGATGTCCCCCTAAGGTACCAGCTACATCAGTTAAAGACATATTTTTACCGTCCATATTTTAATGGAATACAGAAAATGCTCTCAATATGAATATATGTCAATTTCAAGTTCATTGGTTTGGAGGATGTTTAGAAATAGGTTAATAAAGTTTGTGCACGATCCTATTCAAATAGCATTGTATTATTATATTATTGATTCTGTGTACAACATTAACACAATATTGTGTTCTGAAAAAGCGACTTTTAAAATACAAAAATAATAGTAAAGCACTATATAATGAGTGCACAAACAGCGGCTTCATTTACCATTAAAAACAGAAACACTGATATGAACACAAAATGTTTGATGCAGAGTGCAGAAACTAATGAATTGGGTTGCTGCCATTATGGAGTAATGTGTGCAGAATATTGACGAAGTTTACTAGAATATTAAAAAGAACCGCGTTATGTTTTTTTACGCAAACTCGTATTTAATCACGGTATCACCAAGTACTTAGTTTGAATAATCCAGAACCACTTTAATTACAAGTGTTATGTTTTCTGAGTGTACAGATACATGTAATTACAAATGGGGTATTATGGAAACACGTTAGCGTCTAAAAGTGGGCATTAGGGAGACATTGGGACTTAGGGAGACTTTTCGATGTCTCCCTAAGGTACCAGCTATACCTTTTAAAGACATATTTTTACCGTCCATATTTTAATAGAAGACAGAAAATGCTCTCAATATGAACATATGTCAATTTCAAGTTCATTGGTTTGGAGGATGTTTAGAAATAGGTAAGTAAAGTTTGTGCACGACCCAATGAGAAAGTCTCCCTAATGACCCATCCCTGGTAATTAAGATACTTGAGATACTGAATTTGCTGTTTTTAAACTGTAAATTTGTTTCTAGTTAATGTACTCTATTAAAAACATTTAATGTTACAGTTTGGGTATTCACTTCAAATGCTCACGAAATCCAATCATTACAAGTAATTAACTGCTGCAAACTGGTCATCAGCCAAAATAATGATCTAAATTTATAAAATGCTTTATTTATTGAAGGCTTTATCTTTAGCCAAGGCAACTACATGTAACTCAAATTCTGTCTTCCTGTCAAGTTTGCTCCGTTTAATAGCAGCCAATCACCTCAAAGCGCATGCTGCAATGTACATTCCACTCAGTGGGTAGAATGCGTAAGAATCTGGCAAGCAAGGCCGCCGGGAATCTAGTGGTCACGGTACTGCCTCGATCGATGTTACCAGGGAACTGCATGTAAAATATCAAATGAAGAGTACCAATTTCGGTATGGTTTGAGAATTAATTTTTTCTTCTATTTTGTATATAAATAAAGTAAGAATCGTTGACCTTTCAATCTCAAAGTGACTGACCGTAATCGCTGTCCCATTGGTATAGGTCACGTGATCCCAGGACTGACCATCCTCACTATACGACACCTGGTACTTGGTCACTCGTTGGGCAGCATACGGATCATCCCCACGGTTTTGAGTGATGAGTCCAGTGATGGTGACTCTGGTAGTGAAGTCAACTTGAATCCATGGATTGTCGTCAGCGCTACCGACAACCCATGCAGCTGCAAGACCTGCTCGTCCGGAGAGTTAAACCGGAAAACACATTGGTTAAATATTAAGAGAGAGGAAAGAGAGAGGGGCAAGGAGATGAGGGCCGGGGATGTTGAACGGTCTCAGAATTGTTTGAACAGATTCATCTGGATTGTAGATTAACATATATTTTTGGAGATTCATAATTTCAAATCCAGTATAGGCCTATATAGGTGGAATATTGTACTCACCAATTAGTGACGTTTCACTGATAAGCTATCAGTTTCATCAGACTGGCGACTTAAACCACTGCTCTCTGTCCTTTTATTGACGTTGGAGACTTCCGTAGAAGGCGTGGTAATGAGACCGTCATAACGTTATAACTTGTAACTATTTGGGCGTTTACGAAACGGAGGCTTAGGCTCAGGTTCAGGCTCCAGCTCTGAAATCCATATGCTGAAAATATAGGTTGTGGTTCATAAGAAAACCTGATGGTTCGGTCAAACTCTGCATTTACAGGAAGGAGACCCACACAGACCAATACTTGCAGTTCTCTTCCCATCATGCTTTGCACCAAAAGCTCGGTGTCATCAGGACTCAACTGGGCAGAAGCGACAAAATCGTCACAGAAGAGAGTGACTGACTGGAAGAAGAGCGCCACATCTCAAAAGATCTATCGGACTGTGGTTACCCCAAATGGGTGGTAAACAAGGTCAAACAAGACAGGCTCAATCCTAAACCTAAACAAGACCACGAACAAGAAGGGCAATATGACCTGAACAACAAATCCAAGGGCCTTGTCGTTGTCCCTATGTTGCTGGTCTCACCGAACGAGTCTCTCGTGTGTTCCGTAAACATGGCTTCTCTACTACCAGCAAGCCTCATAGAACCTTGCGGAGCCTACTTGGTCCACCCCAAGGACAAACAAGACCCTTGCTTGAAAGCGGACGCTGCATATGAAATACCTTGCGCCAGTTGTTCAAAATCTTATATTGGCGAAACAGGTCGCGCCTGGTCGCTACTCGCAAGGAGTCTTCTACGGAGCATCACAAATCAGCCATCACAGACCATGTCGTGGACACCAACCACAACATTGACGGGGACAAAGCAGAAATCATAGACAAGGAATCGGACAAAACTACCAGATGGCTTAAAGAATCCATTTGGATCAGGATGAGAGGTGACAATGTGCTCAACAGGCTAGGCTGGGACGAGGGGGCCAATAACATAACATATTTGACGGTCTCATAACCACGCCCTCTACGGCAGTCTCCAACGTCAATAAAAGGACAGTGATCAGTGGTATGAGTCGCCAGTCTGATGAAAATGATAGCTTATCAGTGAAACGTCACTTAATAGTGAGTATAATTTCCCATCTTTCACTGGATTTGATGTAATGAATCTCCAAAAAATCGGTCTCAAAATTCTTTCTTCGTTTTTAAAAATTGTTTTATTATAGGTATTCCCGGTCATTTTCGGCAAATGAGCGGCCAATTTCATTTTAACGAATTTGAAACCGTCACTCGAATTCACTTTAATGCATCCGTATCCATTGCAATCAATTATATTCAACAGTCGTTCAGTTAAGCCAAAATCGGCATTCAATTTAGCACGCTGCCAAAAGCCGTGACGAATTTGAATGGAATTTTGAATGGAATTTTGAATTGAAAGGCGATTCTTTTTATTCGCCTGACGCTTGTTTTTGCTTGCACATGAAGTGAAATCGAATTACTATTTTGAGGTACCTTGCAGTTTCACGCGAAAAGGAATGGCGCAGCATTTGAATTGTCTCCTCATTTTCCGAAAATGACCGGTAAAACCTATACTATAAATCTTTTTTTAAATTTTAATTTTTTTATGTTTCGGTTTGGTGCGATGTGGTTGGGTTAGATTTTTGTGTTTACATTTTCGTTCCTTTGTCGACGTCTATGGATGAAGCTTTATAAAGACCTCGCTGCATTATTGGACAAAACTATCATTTTAAGCGTCTTCGGCGACTTTGAGCAAGAGCTAAAAAATCGTTACATTGATTTACAAATGTTTAGATTAATTTTCACGTACTACTGAATTAAATGCATAAATACACCTTGGGTATTAAGCCGTGCCCTCGCCGGTGTACAACATGCACGATTTTTCCAATAAGATGACGCTGTGATGCTTTCATCCAGGATGCGTCCATCCTCCATACCAAGAGGTTCCTCATTCGAGCATCCAGCTACACCTTTAGGTGAACACGTGAACAAAAACACATCATGAAATCTTGCTGTGTCGATTGGACATCATCTACGGATCTCTATACCGAACTCCAGTGACCATAGGCCTACCATACGAACAACATGCAGATACCAGTTAACTGCCTCGTACACACACGCATTTTACTGTTCTTATCAACTTGGGGAGAATAGCTTTGAAGAAATTGGCAAACTGTACTGTATTGCCAGTTTTAATAGAGCGGTGAATTGGCGACGTCAACGTAAAGGTATAATACATGATTGGTAGGCCTAATGGTCACAGAACAGCACCCACACTTTGTCTAATCCCAACATGTACATGAAATGCTATAACCTGTGGAAATTTGAGCTCAATCGGACATCTGAGTCCAGAGAAAATAGCGAAAACCCAACTCAAAGTGTATTGATTTCCACTGGCAATAACTTCTAGACGAGCGTCGTGTAGGATAAAAGCATGTAAATATTTACTTCCGGGAAACAGACTTCCTCGTAACTGCATTTCCTGTTACAAAAATATAGAATTATTGATACAATTTCAGAAAAATTGTCTTCTTTTCATTTATGCGTCTCTTCGCGAGTTTTCACTTGTTAACAGTTTCTATAATATGCTTTTCTTCGCGAGTTTTCACTTGTAGTAGTATATAAAATGGGGGTTCTGGCGCAGCAGCCCTTACCACTCGCTAGCCCAGGCGTGTGGTTGGTTGTAGCGGTCCAAAGGTCACTCTGTGGCGCGTGCCGGGTTGATGATTGGCACCAGCCTTGGTGTTAATCATTAACATCGACCCGAAGAGGAACATGGGCAGTAAGGTCAAAGGTCACTCCTGGTTATTGAACCAATTAGACATACCTGTTGTAATGGGTACACCTTATGTATTATATTATAGTATACGATGAAGGGTAACAACAATTGCCAGTGGCTTGTTCTAGGCTCTACGGAGCTTTGTGGTCGCATCTGCCTTAGAGACTATTGCAAAATTCACCTGGCTCGACTTCGAAAAGACAGGACAACTTATGCCTGTCAAATGTGTGGGATAGGGGTAAAAACAGCCCTGGCTTGGTGCCGCACCTGTAATGGTGGCAGCAGTCGTGTGCGGGCCTGGCGTGAAAAGCAACGTCCCTTTAGATCAGAGTTTAAACGGCTTGCAGCGATAAAGATTTTCAATTAGAGAAGTGTGTTCCTATGAGAATACTCATCACGCACCATGCCGATGAGCGCTGAAGCACGGGGGAGACGAAACCGCCTCGCGCGAGAGCGAAGGGCAAGGCGTACCCCGGAACAGATCGAGCGGGACAGGGCCAGGCGGGCGAGAAATCGACAAGCCCGCCGAGAGAGAGGGGGGAAATGCCAGAGCCCACCATAGACGTCGCCCAGTTGTTGGCTGAAGTTAAAATATCAGAACCAGCCCGTGACGTTGTAAACAATATCTTAGATGAGCCAATCTCCGAGGAAGTAAAGAGGCGCCTGCTTAAGCCTCTGCTTCCAAGGGCACATCGGCCTACCATTCCTCTTCGCACGAAGAAGGAGAGAAAAAGGCAGGCCATTGTAGAAAAGTTTGACCCGATCACTAAAGTTTTTCGAACAACTCAAGACTATCAAAAAGAGATACTGGAAGTGTTCCAAGAACAGAAAAAAGACGACCTAGTCTTTCGACGACTCCCATGGGAGATAGGGAATTTTTTACGGGGTTGGGAGCTAAACATCCCCCAGGGGCACGCCCTCGAAGCAGACCCCAAAGCTCTCCTGGAAGGTTTGCGTCCCCGGATTCGCAAGAAACTCGAGAAAGAGATCGAGGCTCTGAACGGGGTAAAGTTTCAGCTGGCTCTCAAGGTCCAGCTTCGAAAAGACAAACCCGACGGTTTCTCGGAGTACACAGACCCTGTGCTAAGACACAAACAGGAACCGCTTATTCAGACCAATGAAATCAAGGAGGCACTTGACAGATCTTTTCCCGTCATCCAGGAGACCCTTGAGAAATGGACCCAAAGGGGCTCTGGGTGGGTGGTTGACAGAGTGCTGACTCTATGGCTGAGCATCGCTAGATACCAGCCCCTTAGAGGAGGCTCTTACATCTCACTACCCGCAGCGGTGAAAAACAAGAAGGCTGTTATCAATGTGAAAAACCAGGATGACAACTGCCTCCGATGGGCCTTGAGATCTGCCATGTTTCCTGCAGAGAAAGACCCACAGAGACCCTCTAAATACCCCACGGATGACGGTCTAAACTTCGAGGGGACCGAAGCCCCGACACCCATCTCTATGATCGAGAAGGTCGAGAGACAGAACAACCTAACCATTAACGTCTTTGGCTGGGACAAGGGCGTTATTATCCACCGCCTCAGCAAGCAAGCAGGGCCCCGCATCAACCTGTTGCTGATCGAAAAGGCGGGAAAGTTTCACTACACCTGGATCAAAGATCTAAATCGCCTCTTATATGATCAGAGCAAACACAACGAGCGTAAGCACTTTTGCGAGCGCTGTCTTCACGGTTACACCAGAGAAGACCTGCTGGAGGCCCACAAGCCAGAGTGCCGCGGTATCGGGCAAACGGCGGTGAGAGTAGAGATGCCTGAAGAGGGCAAAAACAAGTTGGTTTTTCAGAACCATCAAAAACAGCTGTCAGCCCCCTTCATCATCTACGCCGACTTTGAGGCCCTCACAATCAAACTCGAGGGCCCTGAGCTCGACCCAACGAAGAGCAACACCAGGAAGACACAACAGCACGAGGCGTGCAGCTACTGTTTCACAGTTGTCCGTTGTGACGGCCAGACACAACCATCCGTGGAATACAGAGACCCCAATGCGGCAGAGCACTTCTTCCGAGCGCTTAAGGAAGAGGAGCGAAAAATTAAGGCGATGCTGACCAGCCCAAAAGCTATGCAAATGACCCGAGAGGACTGGAAGTCTTACAACAAAGCGACAACCTGTCATGTGTGCGATAAACCTCTAGCGGGTGATAGAGTCCGGGACCACTGCCACATCGTCGGAAAATACAGAGGGGCAGCCCACAACGCATGTAACCTCAAATTGAGGCTGAACCTGAAGACAACACCCATACCAGTTGTCTTTCACAACCTTCGGGGCTACGACTCCCATCTTCTCATGCAGGCGATCTCGAAGGTAGAGGGAAAGGTATCATGTATCCCCAACAACACGGAGAAATACATTTCCTTTTCTCTCGGGCAGCTCCGCTTCATCGATAGTGCGCAGTTTTTGCTAGCCTCGTTGGACAAGCTCGCGGCGGCCAACCAACCCGAAGCATTCAATATCACAACCAAGTTTGAGCCCGACGAAAAAAAGCGCGAGCTGCTGCTGCGCAAGGGCATCTATCCATACGAGTATATGGACTCCTGGGAGCGGTTTGCCGAGCCAGCGCTCCCACCCAAAGAGGTATTTTACAGCAAACTCTCGGAAGAACGCATCAGCGAGGCCGATTATGCCCATGCCCAAAATGTCTGGGGGGCCTTTGGATGCCGCAACCTGGGAGACTACAGCGACCTATATTGTCGCACCGACGTCCTACTTCTGGCAGACGTCTTTGAGACCTTTCGAAAGACATGTCTGCGTCAGTATAAATTAGATCCCGCCAACTACTACACGAGCCCCGGTCTCTCCTGGGACGCCTTGCTCAAGAAAACGGGAATCGAGCTAGACCTGCTGACGGACTATGACCAGCACCTCTTCATTGAAAAGGGGCTGCGCGGCGGGATATCTATGGTCTCGAGGAGGTATGCGAAAGCGAACAATCCCCTGGTCGAGGGATATGACTCCTCTAAAGAACGTAGCCACATCCTCTACCTCGACGCTAACAACCTGTATGGCTGGGCGATGAGCCAGCCCCTGCCCACTGGCGGCTTTCGGTGGGTAGAGGATTGCGATGGGCTCGCCGCAAGTATAGCGGCTCACCCGGCCGAGAGCCCCAATGGCTACATCCTGGAGGTGGATCTCGAATACCCGGAAGAGCTGCACGATGCGCACAATGCATATCCGCTGGCTCCGGAGCGCATGGTAGTCCAAAAAGAGTGGATGTCGGAGTATCAGCACAACCTTCTTGCTGTTGGGGCGACGCCCACTGAGGTTGAGAAGCTGGTCCCCAACCTTCGCAATAAGGAACGCTACGTGCTTCACTACCGCAACCTACAACTCTATCTGTCGATGGGTATGCGCCTAAAAAAGGTTCACAGAGCTCTATCCTTTAATCAAAGCCCCTGGATGGAGCCCTATATCAGAATGAACACTGAACTCCGGAGAAAAGCAACCAGCGACTTTGAGAAGGATCTCTATAAGCTGATGAACAACAGTGTCTTCGGCAAAACCATGGAGAATCTCCGCAAGCGGGTCAACGTGAAGCTCGTCAGGGCTGATGAAGAGGACAGACTCAGGCGCCTTATTGCCAGCCCAGCCTTCGCGCGGGCAACCATCTTTGATGACGACCTTGCGGCCATCCAGGTCCACAAGAGCAGATTGGTTCTCAATCGCCCGGTGTTCGTTGGGATGAGCATCCTGGACCTCTCCAAACACCTTATGTACGACTTCTACTACAACCAGATGAAGGGTCAGTACGGAGAGCGCTGTCAGCTCCTTTACACCGACACGGATAGCCTCCTTATCGAGCTCCAAACTGAGGACGTGTACCAAGATATGGCAGAGCGTGTACATCTCTACGACACGTCCGGCTACCCCGAGGAGCACCCACTACGCAGCAATACGAACAAAAAGGTGCTGGGTGAGATGAAAGACGAGTGCGCCGGGCGCCCTATCGCCGAATATGTTGGTCTGCGCCCTAAAATGTACTCAATCCTAGAGGCTGATGGCAAAAATATAAAGAAGGCCAAAGGTGTGAAAAAGTCTGTCGTGAAGAAGCGTATTCGCCACGAGCAGTATAAAGAAGCGCTCTTCGATAAAAAGACCTTTCGCCACAGCATGGATGTGCTCCGGTCCGAGCGCCACCGCATCTATGGACAGAGTCTTAACAAAGTATCTCTATCACCCTTTGATAGCAAGCGCTGGATCGCGAAAAATGGGGTTGGCACCTTGGCCTACGGACACAAAGATGCAACCCCTGTAGGCATGTTCGATATTAACCAATTACTAGACGAGCTATTCAATGCTTGAGAACCCCATCCGGCGGTAGTTGGGTATCAGGAGGCACCACGAGGAGCTCCTCCCGGACGAAGCCACGTGCAGGCCCATCCAGCAAATAGTAGAGCACGGGCTCGTTGGGCTTGGTCACCGAGCGTCCGAGCCGGTACACATCCAGGGACCACGTTGGATCGGTGGCACGACGGCGGCCACCCTCCAGCTCGCCCGGCTGGTACAGATAGCGAACACCAACGTCTGAAGGGAGCTTTTGCTCACTAGGGCCAACAAGACGGCCTGGAACAGTGGAGGAGGGTTTTTGCATCACCGTTTTAGCCTTGATGGCCTCAGACGGTCTTTTACCAGTCAACCGAGTCACTTCTCCATTTAAGGCAGCAATTACGGCGGGCAACCGGGCCACCCATTCAGTCGACCTTTGACCCTCGGAAAGCCTCATCTCTTGAGCGTATTGGTGTCCGAAGAGCCGCTCAGCCAAGGTCCGGTTAAATCGCTCCACGATTCCCTGGTCTCGGTGAATGTCCACACGGCCTCGCCTGACCTCGACGTTGTGCTTTGCGAGCAGCTGATTGACTGCACCCATGAACTCACGTCCAGGGTCGACCTGAAGCAGCCTGGGCCACCTCAACGGGCCTCGCTTGTAAATGCGAGACATGGCATCGGCAACTTCTTTGGCTTCTTTTGTTGCCAGAGGTTCAGCTTCCTTGTAGCGCGAGGCAACGTCAACGATGGTGAGTGCGTACTTGTATGTCTTGCGGCCGGGGCGGTCGCGGGGGAGAAAGAGCAGGTCAGCTTGGTGAACCTCGTTTGGCACGCCGACATCGAATTTTGGCCTTGGAACGTGCCTCGGGGCTGGGAGGTAGATCTGCCAAATTGCCTGCTTTTTAAGCCAAGCCCGAGCATCCTCTTCAGAGATCTTGGCAACAGCAGAGAGGTTTTTAATCGCCGCTAGTCCCTTCCAGTAGCCGCGGGGGCTATAGTAGATGCGAGACAGCTTTGCTGTCAGGCGAGCAGATGTCGGACTGGCGGTCATGTCTTGCGAGATATTCAAGCAACCAAATCAGTCTCCAACAGGCTGGGCTCGGGAAAAAAAAGGTGGGATTTTTTTTTTATTTGGCAATTTTGTCTCGGCAATCACTTGGTGAGCATATAGGCTGCGACCGAAGTGGCTCCCAGTCCCACGACTACAAAGGCGATTTCTCTATCGCGTTGCTCCGGCGATGGTTGGTAAAAATCTGACAGCTTGGGTTCCGGTTTTTGTGCTAGCACAACGCCACTGCCAGCAGTGATGAGATTGTATTGGCGGATGGCTTCATCAACATCACGGAAAGTGTGCACGGCGTGTCCCTGGCGGCGCAGCTCTTCATTGATCCAGTCAAGACGTTCAGCCCGCTTGCGCGACCATTCGGCCTGTGCAGCTTGGAGCTGTTCTAAGGCTTTGTCATGTCGTTTTCGCTCCTCGTCGGAACCGCTTAACGATGAGAAGAGAAAGTTTGACCCTGAGAACGCGAGTGCGTTCACCAATGCTCCACCTACAAGCATCGCTATAGAGGCCATCTTGTTGCGGCTATACAAAAGTAAGAGCGTTTACTTCAATATGTCGGCGGGGAGTATCCCCTGCTTTACGAGCATATCCTTGGTGGCCATGGCCAGACCCACATCTAGAATGACCATGCCGACATCATATGGCACAAAGTCCAATTTTGGCGTAGCACCTTTCGTGATTTTTTTGCCAAGTGCGGCGTACCCCATTGCGAGCCCACTCACAACGGCGGAGTGGTATGCCAAATTGGCAAGCTGTTTGCCGTCTGTACTGGGAGTAGACATGGTGGCATCAAGAGTAATTGCATATGGAAAGGGTCAGGCCTTTCGTCTAATAGAACCTTTTTTTCCCGTGCTTCGATTCTGACAGGGGCGGCTTTTGCCCGCGCGCCTCTATTTATAGAAGGGGGCGCAGACTTTTGCGCATATAGCGCGGCACCAACAGCAACAGCTGCGAGGACTGCAAACGCTATCCATCCGGTCTGCGCACTGAAAGTCGCTGCCTCAGCCGCAGTTTCAGGCGCAGTTTCAGCGGTTTCGGCAGGCTGGGCGGTTTGAGATGGCTGGAGACCCTCTTTGGCCTTTTGAAGCTGTTCAAGTAGTGCTTCTTGTTTTGCTTTTCTGGCCGACGCACCCTTTTGACCAGCCGCGACTTTCTTCGGGTTTTTAATCGTCACCCTCTCTTGCGTTGGAGGGGTCGCCTCCTGGGCAGGCTCTTGTGGGGCCGTCTCCTGCGAGGCCATCGATTTCAATGTCGTCTCCTCCATCTTCCGCATATGTAGGAGATACCTGATCTCCAAATCGACAGTGTTTAGCTGTGGTCATCGCCGCCGTCAGCGGAGCTAGGTACATTCCATAGCGATAATATAGCTCGCAGCAAGCAGTCGTCAGTGCATGCTGAACAAAGGGGTCTTCGGAGAGGTCTGACACAAGCTGGGGTCTATTTTCAGGAGGAATGGGTAAAACTCTACCCGCTAATAGCGCATACATCTGCAGCGCGGAATCTCCGAGCGTTTTTGTCATTGAGGCCCCAAGGCGCGCCTCATAGCGTCCATAGTGTTTGGAGACCTCGCCATCGGTCATCTCGTCAACTTGTGCGAGAGTCGGTTGTTAACCAAGGTATTTTTTGGCTGTACCACCAGCCACGATTGCCGCCAGACGGGCTCGTTTTTGTTCTTGTCTCTCTGTGTCGATTGTCATAGCTACAGTGGTACCCGTGCTTTTCTCTTTGGCACCCTCTTGAGACAACAGCTGGTCGATAAATTCATCCGCGTTTGCCATGTTGTGGACAGCACTTTGCAATGGTGAGATCACGTATGTTATTCCGCGCTTAAGTCTAACATACTCCAACAAAAAATAACACCACAACATCAAATTAGCAAAAACTGCTATCAGCGTCGCCGTCTGCATCCAAAGCTCCAACATAGTTGTTAAGCTTATGTTAACAGTTGTTAAGCTTATGTTAACAGTTGATAAGCAGCTGGCTGATCAGTCTTTAGTATGAGCTTAGCATGTTTAGCTTCAGATAGCTGTTTCCTTAGCGCAGCTCGCTCTTCTTTTGTTGGGATTACATCGTTTTCTCGCAGGCAATCTTCAAAAGAATCTCTTTCTTTGCAGTGGAAGATAGCGATCCACTTTGTCTGCTCACGGAGGTCTTTAAGGACCGAGTTATACTTCTGCGTTAAGACCCACACAGATTGAGAGGCATGGCGGCCCGAAAATGCAAGCTCGGACAACATGTCTTTCTTTTTTGTCAGGGCTTTACTGGCCGAGCAGTCGTCAATGATGTACAACGTTGGCTCGCCGGCAAATATAGAGTAAAAAGCTCGCAGATATTCGTGAAGTTTATCGCCGGGGTCGACTATGAAAACCTCCGGGTCTGTCCAGACCCAGTGCCGCTCGTGGTAAGTTTTGTTCCAACGCGCTGTAGGGCACAATATGATGATGTGCGCAAACGTGTCTCTGTAGCCGCCACGAGAGCGGGGTAGCTCGAGAAGGTCCAGGGTAAAAACCGTTTTGCCGCAGCCAGTCTGCCCGCAAATAATCGCGTGCCCATTAGTACAGAGCGTTGATAAAACGCCCATTTTCAATGTTGATCTGCGCGTCCATAATGACGTACAGATACATGTTCAATGTGCCCGCCGTTTCTGCCTTTTTGGTGATCTGGACCGTGACTCCCTCACTCGCATTTTCTATGCGCCGGCCACTACCGTGCAGCGAGTCGTCGTCGCTGGTCCTCATGTCCAGCCATAGCGCGTACTTGCTTGATAGGTACTCCCCTATTTTTACATCGGCCAGTCTCAGGTCTTTGGCGACTGCAGCGACCTCTGCATGGTGCTTTGCTGAAGGGCCGCTGGCGAAATATTTCCTGGCCTCATCCCACTGCTGGTACGCCCGTATTCCCTGGGAATACAACTGGTTTGGCACCCCTTCTATCGTGACCTCGACTTTTTCAATCTTGGGATTATAGAAAGATTCTGTATCTCGGCCGAACGCTGCTGCTGTTTCCCCATCCTCAAACAGCATGAGTATTCCCTTCAAGCTTCGAGCGGGGACGTTCAGGTTGATATTCCACAGAGTCTGACTCTTGTCGGGGGTAACCTTGCGGTGGCGCAATATGCGCTCGTACAGGATGGCTAGCCGGCCAGCATACCGACCGCGAATCGTGCGGGCCAGGCTCGGCTCGCTCACAGTGTCAAACTCGAGAGAGATGTTGTCGATGGTGTAGCTGGCCTTGCTATCATCAGTTGCCTTGATAACGCGGCTGTAGTCGTTGAAGGTCAGCTCGTACTCCAATCGGTCACCAAGGGCGGACTGAAAAAATGGCATGTGGGACTCGAGTAATTCAAAGTCTAGCGGGATGGCGAATCGGTTGCCATAGGCATTTGCGATGGCCTTGTCCTCTACCTGTGTACGGCTGCCGTCTCCAGCATTCACCCTAAGTTTCAGCATGTTGCCTGCAGCCTCGTCAATACCCTGATAGACATGAGACTGGCGCTCTCGTTTTGTTTTCCACAGGTCGGAGTAGCAGTTGATGACATCGCTATCGTCTACAGACATGATCTCGTTGCCACTTATTCTGATTGTGGTCTTTTTCACAACTGCCCGTCCAAGATTTTGGACAACTGTTCGGTTTTCGTCAGTCGAGTCCAGAGAGATGGTAAATGCGAGGCGAGCTGTTCCAAGAACAATCACATCCTGATCGCCGAGGTTGGGAAAGCGGACCAGGAGCTGCTGATTTTGGTCGATGGTAGACGGATTGTTGGTTACAACCACGCTCTGTCGGATGCCTTTGATCCCGAGTGGTTCTCGCAGGCTTCGAAAAGGATTCAGTTTGCGTCCATACTTTGACGATGCCATGGTGTGTGCGTATTAAACTTTGTTCGTGTAGTGTTTAATACACATGCTTCATCAACCAACATGGCGGAAGGTGGCTTTGAAATGAGTGATATTGGTGGCCATGAGGAGTCTTATGACCCCTATGAAGAAGAGACTGGGTTTATAGACGACCCACTTATAGACGACTCTGGCAACATGTATATAGCCCCGTCAACCACACCCTCGTGGGCAGGTGGTGTAGAAATACCAGGCGGGCTTGATGAAGGAGATCTCGCATCCAGCGATGACCGTGACCGGGTCGTGGCGCGATTCAAAGCAGAGCGTCAATATACTCGCTGTCGGCTGCTCTCGAATTCCAAGTATCTGAGTCTGGAGACTTGTGGGTCAAGTGGGGTCGTGACTGGAAACTCTTGACATGGAAGAATGATCCAACAAAGTTTCTGAGCAGTTCTTCAATCGAGAGATATGGGGTACTCTTGGCCCGAGCCTTGGGAGTGACGTCTGATGGTACCCCGCCGGCCCGTGATATTCTCGATGAACTGATTAACTCTGCAGAAAAGGCCGATGCGGCTGTCCAAGCAAGCGCCGATGACATTGATAAGAGCGTTGATGATCTCAGTATGTCAATTGAGTCAATTACCGCAGAAGACACCCTGCCCCTTAGAGACCTTCTAGGACTCGACAGAGCTCTGAGAGATTTGCGTGGCACAAAAGCGGTGCAAGAGAGCAAAAAAGTTTCTCTCCAACATGCAATCGCGGATCTCCGCAACGAACTTGAGCGCCCTGGGACGTCTGAACGAGCTGATCAAATCGAGCGTGAAATCCAAAAGGCTGAAGAGCAGCTCGCAGCAACCCAAGAAAGCATCGACACCCTCAACCTACAACTCCGATCGCAGGTCCGCCAAATCCGGGAGACTATAACAAGGGTCTTAGACAAAAACACAAGCCTGGCCGAGCGGCTGCGGACTCTGTTCCGCGAGCAGGGCGTCACCAAAGCCAGCATTATAACTGCACTGGGCTTCATCATCAGCACTCTGGTCCTTGCCTTGACTGGCGGGTCCGGGGTTGCACCACCTCCCACACCTCCCACGCCCCCAAATAAGGAGGGGATAAAAGAGTGGGCAAAAAAGCACTTGCAAGCTCTCGGGCACACATTAGCCCAATTGGCTGGAAAGGCCGCAGCCGCGCTACCCGGCATCATCGGAAGCATTATATCTTGGCTCCTCAACCTCTTAAGTAAAACTGCCGGCTGGCTTGCAGAAAACCTATGGGCACTCGTGGTTGCCATCGGCGGCCTGTTGATCGTAATTGTGCGAGAGCGGCTAGCGTAGAGCGAGCCAACCCAGGCCAACAGCTACACCAACAACAACCAGTGCGGTGAGTCCGTCGTAGTGGGCTTGCACCTCCGGTTGTATTGTAACGTGTGGGACCGCCTCAACTGGTGTTGCAACGGGCGCCTTGACTGTATGCAGCTGTGTTGTCGGTTGTATCGCAACGGGTGCCTCGACTGGCTGTGCTGGCCCTGCAGCTGGCCCCTCCATATCGTACGACTGCGATGGAGTCGAGACGTTTATGTTGGTGTTGATACCTATTTTTTGCCCCGGTTCTGCGACGACTATCTCATTGTTGTAGTCTTGAATGGTTCCAATCTGCAGCTCCATGTCGCCAGGAGCCATATACAACCCGACCCCAAACACGAAGTTTACCTTAGAGCGGGCGTATCGAAGCACGTCCTGGTAGCGCCCTATCGCACTCGGGAGGTCCACGGGACTTGCGATTGCATCTTCAACGTTCGCCAAGAACTGTTTCTGGGCGTCAGATGCGGTGCCAGTGCCGATGATGCTCGTGCGGGTCTGGGCCTGCGCGCCTAGGATGGCCCAGACATATGTGCGGATAGAGTCGTTGATTCTTTCAACCCCGACCTGGGTAAATCCTTCCGACTTGCCGAGTATAAAGGTCCTCCATGCCGTTTCTCCAACATCACCTTGGTCTATATAGTCTATAGTATATGGGTTTCCTGCGACACCAGATGCTGAAAATGACATGAGGTCTTTCCGATATGTGTTTGACGTCAGATGTTTGCTTGGTTCAAGGATCTTTCTGAGCATGTCACTCACTTGTTTGATAGGTCGCATCTTTCCATAATACCAGTGATATGGCGTTCCAAGCCCATTATTTTCGCTAAGTTTTTGTCGCCAGTCGGTGTGTGGAGAGACACCAAACTCCGCGCAGATTCGTTCATACGCCCTCTGGTTGTATGGGGTGTCACAGGCATCCCACGTGTCGTCCTGTGGGAGCGGCACTTGCATATCTTCAAGAATCCTGCGGATCTGGTAGTACACATGGAAACGATAGAGAGATCGCACCATCGGGGTCTCAGAGTTAATATGGTCCTCTGTAGAGACACCGCACCCTGTGGTAGCACACCACACTGCAAAGTTGACCTTGTTTTGCCAAAATTTCATCGGGCTTGAATTCCAAGCCTGGACAACTTTGTCTGAGGTCACTCGCGGCAGACGATATTTTTTTAACACGTCGGGGTACTGCGCCTCGAACCATTCGTCAAACTCGCCGGGAATGCTCGCTCGTATCTGAACGCGGGCTTCGACGAGTTGTGGCACACTCCTTGCGCCGGCTTGCACCCCAGGCTGGTACTGCGCATCGCTATTAAACTGAAACGGTGACTCCATAATATAATCTGGCTATCATGTATCAGACGATATTCATAACACTGACTCAACTTCAAAATGGAGAGGCCACGACTCTACAATCGGTTGTGGACAATACAGGCGGCAAGCTCTATATCGCCCTCCGAGAACTCCATTATGAGGTTGGCTATCACAACATGGGTTCATCGTCTGATATTTTGTGGCGCTCTGAGTCTACTCATGGAGCTCGGAGGATTATGGTTCCGCCTGGGTTATATACCATTGAATACCTATCGACATTTGTCATGGAAGTGATTCCTGGTTTAACATTCAATATATCCAAGGCAACTGGTCTGATCAAGCTCAATATCCCAGGGTCTGATGGCGAGATAAGACTCAGTAGTGATTTACGCCGGATTCTGGGCATTGACGAAAAGGGTTGGTTTGGTGGGATATATGAGGGAGACAAACCGGTACAATTTATTCCCCACAAGTGGTTTTATATTTATCTTGACCAACTCTCAACCAGCTCTAATCATGTTGATGGTGCTCCCTCGACCCTTTTTGCGATAGTCCCAGCCGCAGCTGGTGGTACTGTAGACATAACCCCTCCATACCCCATGTATAAAAAAATACAAATTGGACATATCCATCAATTAAATATACGTGTGTTAGATGAAAAAGGTGTGGTAGTGAAAAACCATCAGAGACCCATCACCGCAGTTCTTGAGATTCGAGAAAATGCCTAAGCTGCCAACAGCGCCGCCAGTCGAGACGACTGAAATAGAGTCGATATATCCTAAGCTCGATCCACCCGGGTCGCAACAAGACGAGGGGTCTAGCTTTCGTCTTACTGAAATCCGCGACCTCGAGCGCCGCCTAGAGCACGAGAGAGATGAAAGAGCCAAGCTATACAAAAAATACCGCAGAGCTATCAACGTCGTTGATGGTGTTGACACAGTATTGGTCGCATCTAGTCTGGGAATGGGTGTGGCGGGTGTGGGCCTGCTCTCCACGATCATAGCCGCACCCGTTGTCGTTGCACTCGAGGCGGCTGCTCTCGTTTGTGGTCTGACCGGTATTGCCGGGAAATACGTCTCACGGCGGCTCCTAGTAAAAGCCGAAAAACACGACGAGATTCGCATTCTCGCCCTATCTAAGCTCAACAGCATAACGGATGTGATCTCAAACGCGCTTAGCGATGGGCACATCTCCCAATCCGAGTTCAAGCTCGTACTCGATGAGGTAGAAAAATATAGCCAAATGAAGGCTGATATTCAGAAAAAATCTCGCAAAGCTTACACCGCTCAAGGGAGCGAAGTGGCAAAAAACGAGCTCATGGCCGAGGCCCGAGCCTTACTAATGAAAGAGCTCGCTGCCAGGCAACCGACATCGAAATAAAATGTGGTTGCTTCAAACTTGTTCATACATCGCGGACATCCCCTGATCGCCCGCCGCCATATTGCAACCCGCCGTAGCCTGCGTCAGTAGCTGGCCCTGCCCTCTCTGCAGTGGCACAGTGAAACTAACACTCACACAAGTGTTCCTGTATGAACGCCGTTGCTATGCTATTGTGTACCTTAGATACCGCGTTCCTCCATGAACGCCGTTGCTATGCTATTGTGTACCTTAGATACCGCGTTCCTCCATGAACGCCGTTGCTATGCTATTGTGTACCTTAGATACCGCGTTCCTCCATGAACGCCGTTGCTATGCTATTGTGTACCTTAGATACCGCGTTCCTCCGTGAACGCCGTTGCTATGCTATTGTGTACCTTAGATACCGCGTTCCTCCATGAACGCCGTTGCTATGCTATTGTGTACCTTAGATACCGCGTTCCTCCATGAACGCCGTTGCTATGCTATTGTGTACCTTAGATACCGCGTTCCTGCATGAACGTCGTTGCTATGCTATTGTGTACCTTAGATACCGCGTTCCTGCATGAACGTCGTTGCTATGCTATTGTGTACCTTAGATACCGCGTTCCTCCATGAACGCCGTTGCTATGCTATTGTGTACCTAAGATACCGCGTTCCTCCATGAACGCCGTTGCTATGCTATTGTGTACCTTAGATACCGCGTTCCTCCATGAACGCCGTTGCTATGCTATTGTGTACCTTAGATACCGCGTTCCTGCATGAACGTCGTTGCTATGCTATTGTGTACCTTAGATACCGTGGTCATACATGGACGTTGTTCTCTAGATCTAGATCTGGATAATTTTTCCGACAAAGCGGGTTCCCGCATCGCGTCAACTGTTGATTTTTGTAGAGAGAAAAAGAACAGGGCCCGAGAATTGAACCCCGTCCACATTGGTGAGAGGCGAGTGCCTAACGCACTTGCCACCTATGCCGCCGTGTTAAAATGCTGTACCAAAGGTATACATGCTCTGAGAGCCCAGGCTGATAAGGCTATAGAGTGACCTTTGGACCGTTATAATTAACCGCCCGCCCGGGCGAGCGTGGGGGGTAGGTGTTAATGATTAACACCAAGGCTGGTGCCAATCATCAACCCGGCACGCGCCACAGAGTGACCTTTGGACCGCTACAACCAACCACACGCCTGGGCTAGCGAGTGGTAAGGGCTGCTGCGCCAGAACCCCCATTTTATATACTACTCTTGTTAACAGTTTCTATAATATGCTAACTTTACTTGTATGGGTGCTAAAGGGATCTCGATGTTTCATGGTTCCATGCATGGTTTTACTTACACTGTACGCTACGGCTGCACGATGCATATACCTTCAATGCATCCAACTGGATCTTGAAGGTCTCGAGTTGGCTGTACAGCGGTCTCATGGCGTTGTCCAGAGATTCATCATTGCAGACCTCAGTACGGACAAGGATCGAGCAATTGCTCACAAGGAGAATGAGAAGTACGGCAATTCGTTTCATCGTCGCTGTATAATTGCAGCAAGAATCTACATCAACAAAATGGCATAACCTACACGCAACTGACTCTGAAATATAACTCCTGCGCAATTTATAGGCACTGGTTGGTCACATGACCAACGGGTCCAAAGTCACGTGATGAGAAGACGCCCGTGCGTATAAAGACGCATGCGTATAGTCGTAGTCTGCTTATCGAGTGATCTTGACATTGTCAGTGAAATGGAATTTAGTGGATTGATTGATCCTTTAATTCCAGACTTTACCAACGCACTGGTTAACGACTGACCAACAAAGGAAACCCCAGGGGCATGTTTCAATACATCGATGACTCGACAAGTTTAGGCTTTTTCAAAATGGCAATATATTTTCTATGTATTTCCTCCTCAGCCATAGACAGACGCGTACATTGGTTGCACAAGAAAAACGCTTAGGATGAAACCTTTCTTTTTAGTCGTTACGAAAACTAAAAGACATAGCAAAAAGAACGCTATTCCATCAAGCAGAATTACATATATTTTTAGGGATACATGTATAACTAAGTACTATTATTGAAGCTATAATTATGCAAACTGTCAAGTCTTATTTTGGATTCAAACAAGCATTGGTAGTCCTTTGAATGACTTTGCAGTATGGGGAGCTTTTTGTGCATCCTCATGTATGGAATCAAAAATAGAAAAATATAAAAGAGATGGATGCTATTTGCATGTTTTTATTAGCTAGCATACAAGATGTATTTCTATTGAAAAATCTCCCTAATGGTACACATTTCAAAAGCCATATTTAGTCATAAAACACACAACGAAGTAAAACAAACAAGCCAAACTTATGTAGAAGTCAATCTGGCAACATGGTGACTTTACCTATACTGAAATTGCAGGCGTATTGACTGTTTTTTAACGAAGTGAACCTTTTCAGAATCAACTTTTTGGGAGTGTGCTATTGATTTCTACAGTAGGCCCTAAAATTCAACAAAGAAATCCACTGAACCACAGTGAACGTGGTCATGTGTCAATGTCAGCAACTTGTTACCAGCGTCTCATCATTTGAATAAAGTCTTATTATCATGGCACCAGCAAGGAAAACATTGGAACATTAGTACAAATATAGCCTAATTATAGTGCGTCATGATTTATTCACTTCCTTGTACATTAATCTGCACTTGCAGTAAGACCTACAACTCAATGCTGAATATGCCATCAATACTCATGGTAAATAAAATGAGAGGTCTTCGAACTAACTCTTTTGCAGAGCCAATCTGTAGATTAAAGTAACAAACAAAAACTAGTCCCAGGCGAAAGTTAGAGGGCGTCTATATTATTTTGCAGAATCAATCAAAATTCTGAAAAAAAAAAATAAAAAAATAAATTAGACTGACACAATTGAAAGTTAGAGGGCGTCTAGCTTGCGTATCGGAAACTAGTGTGACCCCTTTAATCATCAATATTATTTGAGTGAAAGTAAACACAGGGGAACGTGGAGACGACTGTCGTTTGGAAATTATGTTGGTATAGGGTGCTGTGCATTATGTCCAATGCCAAACGTTGTGAACATGTTTTAACTCATTGTATTTTAATTATTTTAAATTTATAATCTGAAAGTTCATGGTTGAGCACCGTCAGGGTGCACTACACTAAAAATAAGTCCAAAATCAAATCAATGCTCTAAGCTCGATATCAATATCATAATTTGTATACCCTCAAATTCTATTTATATGCATTCTGAGATCAATTGGGAAAATGGACTTGGGGGGGGGGTCCTGGGGCAATTAGTGAACAATTTCAGCGGCTGACTCCCCAAAACTTGAAAAGAATCAGTTAGATGAGGTTGAAACTTTGGAGTATTGCACCAAAAACTGGGAGACTCATGGATGAGGTGTTTTGAACTGTGAAGTTGAGAGTTTTGGGGACGCCCTCTGTCGTTCGCTTGTGTTGAGTCTTTTTCATTTTTTAATTAGATTTTCAGAAGGTTTAATAGTCTGGTTCCCTGCCCAAGATTCCCTGACTACTCTTATTGCAAATCTTAGAATTGGCAGAGAAAAGTTGCAAATTCCTGGCCTGGGAACCAGATTAAATGATGAATTGCTAAGTTAGACGTCCTGTAAACGTAACTTGTGTTTAGTCTTTAAAGAAGAAATTCACTGAACCTCAGTGAACTTGGCCTGTGTTATTGTCAGCAACCTGTTACCAGCGTCTCATTTGAATAAAGTCTTATATAATGGCACTAGCAAGAGAAACATTGTTGCACAATGGAACATTAGTACAAATATAGTGCGTCATGATTTATTTACTCACTTGTACGTTATATACCTGTAATATGCACTTGCAGTAAGACCTACAACTCAATACTCAGATAAATGTTCTCTGTCAGATACAATGTTAATTCACTTCAAACGCTCACGAAATTCAATCCAATGAAATGTTATGTAGATAATTCTAGACTAGACCCTCGAACTTAATTCAGCTAAGATATCTAACTCAAAGTCTTTCTTCCAGTCAAGTTGGCTGCTTTCAGTAGCAGCCAATCACCTCAAAGCGCAATGCCGTGATTATGTGTTATGGCTTGAAATAATGTGCCAAAAAGCACCTGTTTTATGGAGCCTGTGATTTTACCGACTTCCCCACACTGTTTCAGGGGTAACAACAGGTTTTTTGGTTTTTATGCTAATTAGAATTTCTATATTTATGAGCAAAACTATGATGTCATCTGGGTAACTGAGAGCAGCAACCCAATTGATTTGTGCACAAACAGTTGGGGGTGTTTTATAGGTTTTCTGACAGATCTTTTCCTCCTCAATAGGTTTTATTGTGCCGAATATGTTCTTTTTACTCAACTGGTGATGGAATTGTTTTTGCCAAACAATTTCTGTGGGTCAAGTTTCATTTTTTAAGTTGTTTTATTATTCTTTTGCTGTTGGCTCCACACATGAGCATGTATGAAAATCCACCATTTTGCAATGCCATTCAAAGGAAGATCAAATGGTGGTTTGAACCAAAATAAGACTAGCCATTCATTATCTGTCAGTATATTCTCTGTATGAAGACAATAAAATAACCTGACTGAAAAAAAAGCACTGCATGAACCCATTAACATGGCTTCTGCTGAGCAGCTATATACGTTTTACTAACAATTTGCAATTCCAAATACATAAGAACATAAGGCAAACCTTATGTAATAAGGCCTATGTTCAAGACCGTTTTGCAACAAATATATTTTTTTTGCGAATAGATTTATTTCCTTCATGTTATTGATTTCTAAACTTTAAAGAAGAAATTCAATGAACCACATTGAACCTAGCCTGTGTCATTGTCAGCAACCTAATACCAGCGTCTCATTTTAGTAAAGTCTCATTATCATGGCACCAGCAAGGGAAACATTGTTGCACAATGGAACATTAGTACAAATATAGTGCGTCATGATTTATTTACTTCCTTGTACATGTACATTGTATACACATGTATAACTCGGCACTTTTAGTAAGATCTGCAACTCAGTGTTCAGACTATACCATTTAATATTTAAGCTTATAATTACAAATGGGCCAGGGATACACGTTAGCATCTAAAAATGGACATTAGGGAGACATCGTGAATTAGGGAGACTTTTCGATGTCCCCCTAAGGTACCAGCTACATCAGTTAAAGACATATTCTTGCCGTCCATATTTTAATAGAAGACAGAAAATGTTCTCAATATGAATATATGTCAATTTCAAGTTCATTGGTTTGGAGGATGTTTAGAAATAGGTAAGTAAAGTTTGTGCACGATCCTATTCAAATAGCATTGTATTATTATATTATTGATTCTGTGTACAACATTAACACAATATTGTGTTTTGAAAAAGCGACTTCAATACAAAAATAATAGTAAAGCACTATATAATGAGTGCACAAACAGCGGCTTATTTCACCATTAAAAACAGAAACACTGATATGAACACAAAATGTTTTATGCAGAGTCATGCAGAAACTAATGAATTGAGTTGCTACCATTATGGAGTAATGTGTGCAGAATATTGACGAAGTTTACTAGAATATTAAAAAGAACCGCGTTATGTTTTTTACGTAAACTCGTATATAATCACGGTATCACCAAGTACTAAGTTTGAATAATCCAGAAACACTTAAATAACAAGTGTTATGTTTTCTGAGTGTTACAGATAATTACAACGGTATTAGGGAGACACGTTAGCGTCTAAAAGTGGGCATTATGGAGACATTGGGACTTAGGGAGACTTTTCGATGTCTCCCTAAGGTACCAGCTATACCTTTAAAAGACATATTTTTATTGTCCATATTTTAATAGAAGACAGAATGCTCTCAATATGAACATGTCAATTGGCCAATAAGTTCATTGGTTTGGAGGATGTTTAGAAAAAAGAATAAGTACAGTTTGTGCACGACCCTATGGGAAAGTCTCCCTAAGTACCCATCCTCGGTTATTAAGATACTTGAGATACTGAATTTGCTGTTTCTACACTGTAAATTTGTTTCTAGTGTACTCTATCAAAAAACATTTAATGTTACAGTTTGGATATTCACTTCAAACGCTCACGAAATTCAATCCTTACAAGTAATAAACTGCTGCAAACTGGTCATCAGCCAAAATAATGACCTACATTTATAAAATGCTTTCTTTATTGAAGGCTTTATCTTTAGCCAAGGCAACTACATCTAACACAATTTCTGTCTTCCTGTTAAGTTTGCTCCGTTTAATAGCAGCCAGTCACCTCAAAGCGCATGCTGCTACGGGAGATCCACTCTATGGGTAGAATGCGTAAGAATCTGCCAAGCACGGCCGCCGGGAATCTAGTGGTCACGGTACTGCCTCGATCGATGCTACCAGGGAACTGCATGTAAATGATTAAATGAAGAGTATACCAATTGGGGTGTGGTTCAATTGTTTGAGAATCAATCTTTATTCTAGTTTGTATATATTTAGAATCGTTGACCTTTCAATCTCAAAGTGACTGACCGTAATCGCTGTCCCATTTGTATAGTTCACATGATCCCAGGACTGACCATCGTCACTGTACGCCACTTCGTACTTGGTCACTCGTTGGTCACCATGTCCATCTTCCCCACGGCCTTGAGTGATGAGTCCAGTGATGGTGACTCTGGTAGTGAACTCAACTTGAATCCATGGATTGGCGTCATTGGTGCCTGCAACCCATGCAGCTGCAAAACCTGCTCGTCCGGAGAGTCAAACCGGAAAACACATTGGTTAAATATTAAGAGAGGGGAAAGAGAGGGGCAAGGGGGTGAGGGCCGGGGATGTTGAACGGTCTCAGAATTGTTTGAACAGATTCATCTGGATTGTAGATTAACATGTATTTGGAGATTCATAATTTCAAATCCAGTATAAAGGTGGACAATTGTGCTCACTATTTAGTGACGTTTCACTGATAAGCTATCAGTTTCATCAGACTGGCGACTTATACCACTGCTCACTGTCCTTTTATTGACGCTGGAGACTGTCGTAGAAGGCGTGGTAATGAGACCGTCATAACGTTATAACTTGTAACTATTTGGGCGTTTACGAAACGCAGGCTTGGGCTCAGGTTCAGGCTCCAGCTCTGAAATCCATATGCTGAAAATATAGGTTGTGGTTCATAAGGAAACCTGATGGTTCGGTCAAACTCTGTATTAACAGGAAGAAGACCCACACAGACCAATACTTGCAGTTCTCTTCCCATCATGCTTTGCAGCAAAAGCTCGGTGTCATCAACTGGACAGAAGTGACAATCGTCACAGAAGAGAGCGACTGACTGGAAGAAGAGCGCCACATCTCTAAAGATCTATCGGACTGTGGTTACTCCAAATGGGCGGTATAAACAAGGTCAAACAAGACAGGCTCAATCCTAAACCTAAACAAGACCACGAAAAAGAAGGGCAATATGACCTGAACAACAAATCCAAGGGCCTTGTCGTTGTCCCTATGTTGCTGGTCTCACCGAACGAGTCTCTCGTGTGTTCCGTAAACATGGCTTCTCTACTACCAGCAAGCCTCATAGAACCTTGCGGAGCCTACTTGGTCCACCCCAAGGACAAAGTAGACCCTTGCTGGAAAGCGGACGTTGTATATGAAATACCTTGCGCCAATTGTTCAAAATCTTATATTGGCGAAACAGGTCGTGCTTTTGGCATAAGATTAGAGGAACATCA